>JBCEWB010073407.1:0-13145 GCA_039654565.1 Peronia peronii | reverse complement strand
ATCTCTCCAAAGTGTTGCCATCTTCCGGCAAAAGTTACACTCCATCCATTCGATCACCACCACCACCACCATCACCATCACCATCACTATCACCACCACCATCACCACCACCATCACCATCACCACCACCACCACCACCGTCAAGAGAAGAACCGCATTTAAAGTCATTTTTTTCCGGGACAGGGCATCTGTAGGGTTAAAGCCGCTTACCTTGACAAGAATGTCCATCTCCCTCAAAGCCAGGGTGACACTGACATGCGTACTTGGTGGCCAGGTTGATGCACGAGGCGTTCGAGTGGCATGTGTGACCCAGAGCACAGAAGTCAGTCCCTGGTGACAGAAATATTCAATTGCGTAAAGTATGGCATTTGCATGGCAAACGACGATTACATAATATGGTGAAAGATCATTAGAGTATACGTTGAGAGTGATACTTTATGTAGATTACAGAAGATTTACGTACATGTATATGAAAAAAGGTAAAATCGGTTATTAAATGAATAGAATAAAGTAGATAAATAAGTAAATAAATAAATAAATAAACAAATAAATATTATAAAACGAAACGACAGAGTGGCATTCATAGTGACATGTGAACACACCAGTTAATGTCTGAATGACATGACTAATTTCTTTTCCTCTTTCACCCTCTCTTCCTCTTCTCTCTCTCTCTCTTTTCTGTCTCTCAATCGGAGAAAATTACAGCATGATGACCCCCAACCCCCTTTTCTTTCCCCCCCCACACACACACATACATACGCAGTCTGAGTAAAATGGCTTACCTTTGCAAACCGGACAGCATTGGCCGTGGATCTCTATCCTCTCTGAGGTCGGACAGTCCAGCTTTGGACAGGTCAGTTCTGTGTCCTGGCGCGCACACACCATCCGGCCGTCCTGTGGAGGGTCCCAAGGGAAAAGGAATAAAAGGACTGTGTTACTTTCATCGTACTATGCTAAATGTCCAACCTAACTACTGACAAAAATTCAAAAAAAAAGGCAATAGTTCATATTCGACTAAGTAAAAACCTGGAAATCCCCGGTGGAGTGTTTGTACTCCCTTACTAAAAATAGAACACTCACTGATGTTTGTTACCGCTCCACCACGAGATCCGAAAACAATTGTCACCGGTCCCGTACATTTTTTTATGTGTTTTTTTATATCGATGGTAGTGAAAAGTTTGCAGTGTTTGTACCCCCCCCCCCCCCCCCCGCGAAAATTAGACAGGGATTTCCAGCCGTTCGCTTGGTCGGAATATATCTGTTACAATATTTTGGTCACATCAAACGACACAATCTGTGAGATATCCTGGAAGAGAAAATCAAAGGAAAACGAGCGAGAGGAAGACAGCGAGGATGTGGACGGATGCCATCAAGGACTGGACAAATGTATCTGTGAAGGAATGCACCAGAAGAGTAGAGGATAGAGAGAGATATAGCAAGTCATTTCAAGTCGACCTCGAAAGAGATGACACAGGATGATGACCTTCATCGTCAGCGGTGGTTGGGCGGATATTCTGCTGTTGACAAGATTTTGTTTTGTTTGTGCTCGCTTTTGTTTATGTTTTGTCCATATGTCTGTTAGTCTGTTCGTTTTTTCTTTGTTTGCCTGTTTCCGTCTATCTTTGTTTGATTTGTTGTTGTTGTTGTTGTTGTTGTTACTTTCCCGGAGTTTTGACAAGACCGACGACTGCATACAAGAGGAGATTTAACAAAATACATCCAGGTATTGGGGAGGCATGGTGGTTGGGGGAGGGGGGGGTCTGAGGGAATTGGGAGGGAGCATGGATCTTCTTCCATGTCAGCCCTGGAACATCGAGGATGGCATTCCATGGGAGACACCCCACCGATGGCGGACTTTCACCGCCCGCAGATGGTAGCAAAGGACCTACTTATATACCCCAACAACGCAAGATTTCGGGAGTATATCAGGCGTTTTCTTACGCCATTAAATCATTAACACTACTCACTACTACTATTATCTGGAAGGCAGTTAGGTTCATTAGGTTATGAGTCTGTCAGTCATAGCGAAGAGCTTTAATCATACATTTCCTACCCACTGTAACAGGGTCAAACCAAGAAGTGAGGCAAACTTACGGCCCAGGCAAGACCAAGGTCATAGGTCCATGGAATTTTCACTCTATTAAGGCAGAGAATAAAAATGGCAGATTAATTCATTAGACTGAGGCCATAAACTTTTCCATCTTCGAGTTAACCTTTCTTCAAATGCACTTATGTGCTTTTCAGTCTAGAGCCTTCCAATAAATCTCAATAGCTCGGTCGTACGGCACCCTTAGGGTTAATAGAGAAGACGAAGAACAATAACAAAAGTGTCCACGATAGAAGCACTCTATAGGCTTGGCTGAGAGAGCAAGGAACAGAAAGCGTCTAGGGTATTAGTTCCGATCTCTCTGCTTTTTATGAGATTATTCCTTTCTATGATTTGATATCCTAACAGAGAATACGAATTATAGCAAGAGCACTATCTGAGAATAAGACCGATATGAACACTAGAAAAATAGCGTCCTCACTAATGAAATCTCTATAGGCCTGGATCAGACGCTAAGGATCAGGAAGTGTCTATGGTATTAGTTCCAGATCCTCTGAACTTTAAGAGACTAGATCTTTCAATAGTTTGATATCTTAACATACAATAAGAGTTTTGGCAAAATTAACCAAGAGCAATATGAACACTAGAAAAACAATGGTCTCAGGCTGAGAGCTCTGTAGAGCTGGTCATAGAGGCGAAGGAACAGGAAATGTGCAGGCCATTAGTTGCAGACCTCCCTGCATATTATGAGACTAGCCCTTTCAATGATTTGGTGTCCTATCAGAGAATGCCCTTTATAGCAAAACTAAGAGATTTAGACCAATAACAACATTGGTAAAACAGTAGCCTCAGTTTGACAGATCTACAGACTTGGATCGAGATAACCCCCACCAGGAGGTTGAAAGACGTATATAGAACTTACAGACCTGGTAAAGAGGCAAAGGAAAGAAAATGTCCAGGCTATTTTGTTCCAGATCTCTCTGAATTCTGTTATACTAATTTTATGTCTTAAAAAGGAATAAAAGTTATAGCAAAGCTAACGGGAAAATATGAACAATATGAACACTAGAACAATCAGTGTCCTCAGTCTGAGAGCTCTGTAAGTTGGCTCAGAGATGAAGGAACAGTAAGTGTCCAGGTTATTAGTTCCAGATCTCTCTGCACTCTATGAGATTAGTCCTTTCAATAATTTGATGCCTTAACATAGAATAAAAGTTATAGCAAAACTAAACAAGAACAATAAGGAGACTTAGAAAAACAATATCCTCAGTCTAATAGTTCTATAGACCTGGGTGAGAGACCAAGGGACAGGAAGTGTCCACGTTATTTGTTCAAGACGCTCGTTAATTTGTCAGCTTGATAATTATGTCCTCGGATGACCTATGGCCACCCGGTCAGCCAGGCCATCCTCATTAGAGTCTGACGGACATCCGCCGCACTGGACAGTCCAGTTTTGATCTCCGGGATAAACTGGACTCAGTGACTGCCAATATATAAAGCCAGGATTGGTGTTGGAGGTCTGACCTTTGGCTTGCGTTCTTTCTGTTTTTTTTTTTTTTCCACCAAAGGGAGACAGGGATTCAGTGCTGGGCTGTGAAGGACTGGCTCGATCTGCAGTTAGAGACTCCCCTAAAAGAATAGACACCAGGAGCCATAAAACACCCGGTGTGGAGCCTTTGATGTTCTCCAATTTTGACGTCCACTGGTCAGTTTCTGCACTCGCCCACACCCCGGCCGGCGATTCCAGCGGCCCATCTGGTGGGGGCCCGGCGCGAGCCGCTTCACGAGCCCATTTATCATGAGGACGAGGCGATAACGGCCGGCCCTTATCTTCATCTCTTCCCGTTCTCCCCCTCCCGTCCTTTCCCTTCCTATTAACTGCCACACCTTTCAGCGGGGCTGGCCGCTAGGTTGGAGGGGGTGTGTCCAGCGAGCGGTCAGTTTCCCGCTGGCCAGGGCTCTCACCTCCAGCAGGTAGTGTTAACAAGACAGTCCGCGCCAGGCGTCACTCCTATAGTGAGCAGACCAGGGAAAGGTGTCAGGCTAGTGGAGTGAGTCAAACAAGGAGCGGGTGATTGGGAAAGAAGACAAATATAAAGGAAAAACCAGATAGACTTATTTGTAGCGAACTTGTTTTACTATTTACGGTGAGCATGATTTTGCACCTTTACAAAATGTACAAAAATGTTGAATTTGAATTTTAGAGACTGACACTGCTGCTGTTTTTCTTAAGCCTTTTCTTAAGAAGGTAGGATTATCTCGGTTCTAAATGGTTGCCTGTTTTTGCTGAGAATTTATGTGGGAAGGAATTTGGAATGTGGAAATTTTGCCTGGACAATGGTACCCCGCCTACTCTTCATGGATTTTTAACTGCCAAGAGTTCTTTAGCGTGCGTAACGTACACGTGGGGCCTCCAAAATGTAATCGCCCTTATCCGAGAAGGCTAGGCGTCGGGCCTCCCTACCTAGAGGAAGCCAAGGGACCTTTGAGTCACTGAAAAAAATGCAGGTTTTCGATCTTTGTGTCCTTCTATCCCGCAATGGGAAGACCCGCGAGTCGAACCCACAACCTCACCGACATGTTTCATCATGGAGCAAACGCCAAACCATATGACCACGTGACCCCTGAGTGACTCTTTGCATAACAGATTGGAAAGCGCTTCGAGCTTATACATTGGACACTGTACCGAGATAAGCGCTATATAAAAGCTCTCTATTATTATATTATTATTATTGTTGTTGTCATTCATTGTTCATAAAATGTCTATATTTTAGACATCATTTCATCTTTTTTTAACCTTTGAAGTGTTTGGAAAATCCATCATGTTAAATATTCTCTCTCTGCAAATATACGATGGAATTCCTTTACAATCAGCATACTGTGGGTTCACAAGATATACATATTATACTATCTGAAGGCATAAATGTCATTTCCTAAATCTGAATATAATCTGTCATCACAGACATACGGACACTTTAGTGGTTTCCTATGACTTTTTTTAAGAGCTAAAATATAGCCTTTATTCAGTTTCAAGTTGACTGTTTTTTACTATTCCAGTATACAAAGCCCTAATGGCGCATTGCGTTCTGCAACGGTACTACTTGATGTAAGACTATATGTCGACTACATGAGTTCATAGAGTCATATTGTGTCATAGCTGGTATAACGACACTCGTCCACTGGTAACTGTGTGGTGCCAAATGTACGACAACTACACGTATACAATATTGAAACTTAACACCTTCACGAGATAAAAAAAAAGTAGTATATTTAGATGCAGTTGTGGGTGTGTGTGTTGTGTGTATGTGTGTGTGTCTGATATTAGTTCAGAAATTGCACTAGTGTGTAAATATGTGTTTATGCCTACCTGTAAGCTTATGGATGTGTAGTTGTTTCTATACTGTATAGTGTGGGTCAATGAGCCAATATGTGTGTGCGTGTGTTTTAAATTGGAAAAAAAAAGGCAAATAAAAGAGAAACAAACAAACAAGGGAAAAAAAAATCTGAATGAAACTTGGAACTCTCTCGAGGGCAGCGTGCATTGAAGTGTGACATGTTGAAAGCCGGCCATCATTCACGACCCGATGAAGTTGAAATAACAAGCGAAACAACAAAGGCTGAATAAAACATTCTGCCCTTAGAAACTGACAGATCGTTAAAACCATGCAGATTATTGTGATCAATCCGCAGGCTTTCACGGCGGTCGCAGATCAATGAAAACCTGCATTAGGTTTGGCTGCGACTCAAAACCTGCACTGCGATATATATTATGTATCGCCGTTATATAAGCTAAGGAAAAGTACGAGTGACAGACAAAACGAGAAGAGAAAGAAGAGGAAGCAAAGAGAGAGAGAGAGGAGGAAAGCACACACAGAAAGAAAGAAAGACAGCAAAGGAAAGCAGAGAGAGGAAGAAAGAGAGAAGAGGGTCAGAGAGAAAGGAAACGAGAGAAAGAATGAGAATGTGTATAAAAAAAAGAGGGATATTGGATAAAACGAGGAAGAAGGAGAATACAGAAAACGATGTGAAACGAGAGAGAGGGAGAGCGAGAGAGAGAGAGAGAGAGAGAGAGCGAGAGAGAGAACGAAAGAGAGAAGAGGTCAGAAAGAACGGAAACTGGAGAAAGAGTAAGGATGAGTATGGGATTAAAAGACGATGTTGGACAAAAAGAGGAAGAAACAGATAAAAGAAAGGACAAATACAGAAAAAGGATGGGAGGAGAGAGGGAAAGAGAGGGAAATAGAGATAGAGAGAGAGAGAGAGAGAGAGAAAGAGAGAGAAATGAAATCAATGCCTCCGTCCATACTTTGCTGGCATCGCTATCAACAGGAGCAGCACATCTATTGACAAGAGAGGGAAGTTTCAGAGATAGGTTTTGGATATCGCAGTCCGTTCTCATTAATAACACATATAGGTTTTATCGTCCTTGGTGTCCTCACTTCCTGTTATTACTACAGCTACAGTCTCCAAGATTTTTTTTAATCACCGTCATCATAGTCTTCATAGTCCAACCTCCAGTGCTCTTTGTTTCTCTATCACCATCGTGCCTTCATTGTTGCAACATCACAACCACCAGCACCACAGTTACCATCCCCATCATCATCATCATCACGATTCATCACCACCCACCTCCTGAATTCTTACCAACCGCACCACCACCATGATCGCCATCTACCATCACCAGCATCATGATTATCCACCACTGCTAGTCATCAACGCCTAAATACCAGCATTTCAAACACCACCACTTTCACTACAACAGCTATCACCATCACCACCATCACTACTGTCACCATCATCATCACCACCATTACCATCACCATCATCATCACCACCATCATCATAACCATCACCACCACTGCCACCATCATCATAACCATCACCACCACTGCCACCATCATCATCACCATCACCACCATCATCACCATCATTTTATGAAAAATGTCTTAAAATTTAAGACGACTGTCCACCGGCGACTAATCAAATACACCAAAAAAGTTGAAAAACAATACGAAGAATTTTGAATTGAGTTAATGAAATGAAATAATAACGCTAGCCAAATTTTCGAGCCCGCTTGGCTCTTCGTCGGGGCAATAATGAAAACATATAAAATATAAATCATCTACTGCCATCATCACCATCATCACCACCACTGCCACCATCACCGTCACCACTACTACCATCACCATCACCATCATCACCACCATCATCACCACCACCACCATCATCACCAGTACCATCACCACCATCACCAACCGCCATCAGCATCATCATCATCACCACCACTACTGCCATCATCACTATCACCACCACCATCATCACCATCTCCACCACCACCACCACCATCACTATCATCCTCATCACCATCATCATCACCATCACTACCATCACCACAATGACAACACCATCAACAGAAAGAAAACAGCTCGGTACTCACATTGCAAGTACAGGTGACACACACCCGTGGGCTGACCCCTTCACCATGGTCATAGTATTTGCCACTGTAGTAGCAGTTCGCTGGAACAGGAAACAACAAGACCATGTTAGTGCCAGTAGTAATGAACACAGGATAAAGTTACACTTGATAAAAGAATATAACGACAGGCTTCATCTAATATCCACATAAACAAATAACAATAATAATAATAATGATATAAAAATAATAATACAGTATTATTATATGAGTCGGAGGATTCCAATAATGGATGCTAAATACGATATATATAGGACTGGAGGGTCAATGCGTCACGTCGGGTCTTCGCGTCACATATGTCCGCATCATGTCAGACTGTACCAATTTGCACTAAAATTGGCATATTCCTTCTGATCACACAGCTATTGAAATCAGCCAATTTTGGGGCATAGATTCCTCATCCCATCGGACTCCCTGTTCCCATACCATAAAGAACAAAACACATAAAAAAAATGGACATTTCCTGAAACTGCTCATTCCGATACGATTCAATGACCACCCATGAATGTGCTAATGTTCTGACTGCTCGGGAAGAGCCAATCCAATCTCTTGGTGATGTGAAAAATGGCGTTGTGTTTCTCAAACAAATCTGTGGCTGAGACGCCAATTGTAGATCAAATTAACAATGGCGTCAGGCTAAAAAAACAAAAAACAAAAAACCCGAAGTCTGTAGACGGGTATTACAGGACAAACGCTGGAGATAGTTCTAGATGGGACAAAGAAGGAAAGGGGGAGGAGGATGGGAGATGAAAATGATGTTAAAGATCGAAAACATACTGGGTCCGACAATGCGATAGAAGTCGGCGATAAAGTCACGGATTGAAGTGGTGCAAGAAGAAAATATGGACAAAACAGACGGTGTAATTATGGTCACCTCCCACTGTCGCTGAACTGGCACAGGTCAATCGGATTGAAGTGTGACGTGTTCCATTTTCTTCGACTTGTCGGACGAACTTTATTCATGTGTCTAAAAATGGCCCGGGCGGGGCGTACAATCGCAAATACTGGAATCGTTTTTTTTTTTTTTTTCATCAAATTTTTATTTTGATAACAGATTTGAAATCAGCGAATTAGATAAGGATGCGAAGATTTTGTGTTTCATTGCCGATAAAATCGGTTTCTAATTATTTTTTTTTTTAAACTTCAATTGTGCCTAACACAAACCAAGGCGACAGTCTGACGGATTCACTTTGTTTACGTTTTCCCCCCGAACAGCCGCCTACCTTTTGGTAGCTGCTAATCGGACGGACCAGTGTTGTTTTCGGCCTAATAATACAGGACGCTGTCCCGAAGATGCCGGGGCCTCTTAGAAAGTGATCAAACTAAAAGTACTGGGGTGTTTGAAAGTTAGGGATATGTAGAACGTCTGGAGCCAAAGATACTAAAGGGAGATCGCTGTGCCTCTATTACTTCCCTTTGCCAGATATACGGGGTATTGAACAAGCAGTGTATCGAGGGAAAATAAATCACTTTTGCGCTCTTTGCTTGAAGCATAGGCCATGTAAAATTCCTCCAAAAATATGGTGTTAAGAGAATGTTTTCTTCTTATTGTTATAGTTTTTATCACTTTATTTGTGATCAGTCTCTCGAATGACATGAAGTTAACTCATTTTTTGTTCTATATACACAGCTTGCTCAACACCTCTTTTGTCGGACAAAAATGAGGAATAGCGCTGGGCATAACGTTCTGGCATTATAATATACAGATACAGTCACTGCACTACTATAAAGGCCGAGCCATAAGCCGAAATACAACTGAAATCTTGTGGCATTCTTAACCATGAGAACTTGTTTGTTTTTCTTAAACCTTCCGAGATAGTAGGATTATCTCGGCTTTAAGTAGCTGCCTGATTTTGGTGAATGTTTTTGTGGGTAGAAATTTGGAATTTGGAAATTTTGCCCGGACAGTGGCACTCAGACTACTGTTTCATCGATTTTGAACTGCCAAGGGTTCTTTAACGTGCGTATCGTAGACACTGGACCTCCGAAATATATTCGCCCTTATCCGAGAAGGCTAGACGTCGGGCTTCCCTACCCAGAGGAAGCCAAGGGGCCGTTGAGTCAGTGAAAAAATGCAGGTCTTTCGATTCGATCTTCGTGTCCTCCATCCCCCAATGGCCCCCCCGTGAGTCGAGCCTGCCAGAACCCGCAACCTCACCGACGTGAGTTGTTTTCACCCTGATGCAGACGCCAAACCCCATAGTCACTGCGCTCCATGAAAACCGTCAAACAACGTCATTAAAAAAGAGGTGCACCAATGGAACCATCCATTAATTCAATAGAAACATATTGAATTATTAAACAAATTTTCCTCCCCTCAATGTCTCTACAATATTGAGACGATATAAGCCATTATTAGTGATGATATCCTGTATTTCTAAATCAAATGCCGTACCTATTTCCATTGACGAGATGAAACAACAGTCAGCCGTCGCCTAGTAATTGTTTAGTCAAATCTCTTCATTACAAAAAAAAATTTTTAAAAATCACACAGCATATTACAATATTATAAATTAATCTTATCTCTAGCCCTAGGTCTATAGCTCCTCTCCCCACCCTCCTCACCCCTCCTCTCTCCCGTCCTCTCCTCCATCTTCAACGATTTCACGCTAGACCGCTTTTCAGGACAATAAAATTCCTTCTGATCTCACGTCATTAAATTGATCAATGATCTTCATTTATTTCTTATTGATCGATCCGTGCAATGAAATGATCAATAGACAGAGTCTTTGAAAGGTTTCAAAAAACTGTCCAATCAACCAAGCGTTTCATTCACTGGTAATTGGTCACTATTCATCAATTCTTTTTTTTTTTTTTTTTCTGTTTTCTCTCTCTTTGTCCTTTGCATCACAGCTCGTGACGGGTCAGAATGACATCCACCATCACAGGAAAGACAACTGTTTTTCACCAGCGCTATAACTTCCCTTTGCCAGATACAAGGACTGTTGAACAAGCAGTGTAAAGAAGGAAAACAACATCAACTTTCTTCTTGTCATTTGATCACAAAACAAACAAGCGAAACAAATGAAAAACAAAAGAAGTAAATAAATAAATAAATAAAATAAAACAAACAAACAAACAAACAACCTACAATTATTTTGATAGGAAGAAAATCTTTTCTTCCTGCAATGACTTTTCTTAAAATTTTCGAGCTGTACTCTTCAAGCAAAGATCGTCAAAGTGATAATTTTAAAAAAACAATCTTGTTTTCGTCCTCTCTGCTGTGCCTATTCACCCCTCCCCCTCCCCCCGCCCTTTTTGTCTGGCAAAGGAGAAATACAACGGCTGGTCAAAACAACAACAACAACAACAACAACAACAACAACAACAAAAAACAAAAAACAAAAAAAACACTAGTCCACATTCAGTGACAGATCAACAATTGTTCCTTGTGTTAAATCTCTGAGTTGGTCGAGAAGGACGTAGAAGATCACCAGTGAGAGACAAATTTGGCATGTACATTTAAAGCTTTACTACATTCGTGATTGTTTTTTTCCCCCCAGATACAAGGGTTGTTGAAGAAACAGTGTAATGAATAAAAAAACTCACTTTTCTTCTTGTCATTTGAAAAGCTGATCACAAAATCATTATTATTATTATCATTTTTTTTTTTTTGGCCAAAATTATTACGATATGAAGAAAACAGTTTCCGTATACAATGATTTTAAAAATAAATAATTTATTATGTACATTTCAAACAGAGAGTGTAAAAGTCATTTATTCCCTCTCTATGCTGCTTGTTCAACACCCTTGTGCCTGGCAAAGGGAAATAACAAGGTTGGTCAAAAACAATACTCATTACACAAAGGGAAATAATAATAAAGAAAAAACATAAGATCATTTTATTGACAGAATATTGACGTACTTAATAAGTCTGTGTGCTTAGCTTGTTTTTTTTTCTTCATATAAAACAACATATTTCTTAGTTCTCAATTTTTGGAAGCCATTCCTAACTGGATATCAAATATGTTGGTCTGAACTGCATAGGGTTAATAAAAAAAATAAGAAACTATGAAAAAAAAATCTCAGACATTATCGTTCCCAACTCCAGCTTTCAGCTTCTCTCCGAGTGTAAGGGTTAAAGGTAAAGAGGAGGGTAGAGGGAAATGTTGTGAGTCAATTGATGTATTCAGACTGAAAATGCGGAAGTAAAAAACCCACTAGGAAATGTCTGATGTCTAACCGTTCTAGAGACTCCTCCTTCCGCAAGGTGGGGAAGAGGTAAACAGCCGCTGATTGGGATAAAAAGGGGAGTGAGAGGGAGGGGGAGGAAGAAAAGGAAGGGATTTGGGCCAATGAACTTTGATTCTTTTTAAAACACTGTATTTTTTGTATGCGTAAGTAAAACTATGTGAAAAATCGCCAATGTCCAACTGTTCTGAAGGCCAATCCAATTTTGGGCAAGAGAACTTTTACTCTTAATTAAGAGACTATATTTTTGAAAATGCCAAAGAAAAATTTATGAGAAAATCACTCCTGTACAGCTAGTCTGAACTTGGGTGAGAGACCTTTTGACTTTAGGTTCGCTAATGCCGAAGAAAAAAGATGCTATAAAGTCAATAATGTCCAACCAATCTAAACACTGGTTCAATTTGGGAGAGCGAACTTGAGAATGTAGAGATTGTGACTGTCAAGTCTGGAAATGCCGGGTAAAAACTTTCAGAACCATTAACGTCCAGCTACACTGACAGTTGGTTCAACTGCGGAATTTTGAAAAGACTTTGTTATTAAGGATGTCAAAGTAAAAACTGAGAAAATCGTTGTCCAGTTCTCCAAAGTCTGGCCCTACTTCCTTTTTTACTAAGCTGACAGATTGGCCCATTGGGAAAAGGAAAAAAAAAAAGGGGGGGGGGGTGAACTTTCTTTTCTCACCTGCCTGTATGAGTGAGTAACTTGTTTACGACCTCAGTTTAGTACCACGAAGTCACGGCAGAGCCAGATAGGTGATGAAAACACCTGGTAAATGTCACTAGTTAACGTTATGAACGTTTTCCATGTTCTGTTTTCTTTCGGGCCGCTCGCCGGTCCGTCCGTCCATACTCCTACAGTCCCACGGTATTTCCAGCATGTCTTTCACAATCGCCAGCGCTGACCCCTGACCTTTGGCTTGCCGTTAGCTAGCCTAGCTGGACAAATAGCTTAATGACTTACCTACTTACATGAAAGCCGCTTTTAGCTTAGAACAACAGCGTCCACAGTTCTCATGCCTTATACTGTAACTCACAGCATTTCTTTCTCCAGATGGAAGAAAGGCCACTACACACCTTCGCTAACTACTATACCACAGCCTCACTCGATCGATGTACGCTTTACTGAAGGACTAGGACTCCAGCTTGGTTTATTGAACCCAGAGCTTTTTGCTTCGGTGCATTTCTCACCTCGTTACATCAGAGGTTTAATTCTTTGTTTTGTAGTTTTCATTCAAATAATGTGACATTTTGAATTCCAGATCGTAAGTTTGGCAAAGCATTCGGCTTTCAAAAAGATCTATTTGTTTTCTTCAAACAGCCCATAAAATTAATGTGTTCATTCCGTTCCTGCTCTCGTTGTCCATCCATCCGTCCATCCATCCATCCATCCATCCATCCATCCATCCATCCATCCATCCATCCATCCATCCATCCA
>JBCEWB010073396.1:0-13145 GCA_039654565.1 Peronia peronii | reverse complement strand
ACACAAGTACGATCAACTGAACATCGCTCACAACACATTCGCGACACCCCGCATGCACTAACATGATTCGTTACACTGATATGGAAATGATGACAACTTCTGCTGTAGTGCTACTTGCTTCCAAGAAAATGGCCGAGACAGTCTGGTTTAGACAGACTGAAAGGCCTACAAAAACTAAAACTAACTAACAAGGATGTAATCTTTGTTCCTCTTTATCGCCTCTGTTTCTCACTTCTATGGTAAACAGAATATGTTTGTGTGTTTAGTGGAGGAGACGGGAAAAGGGTGGGCACTGGATCTGAAACAAAAACAAACAAACAAACAAACAGATAGACAAGCAAACAAACAATCCACCAACCAACCAACCAATTAACCAAACAAACAAACAAATAAACAAACAAATCGGTATCAACACTGAATTTTACGCTCTTAAGCAAGCCCATAACATTTTAAAGTAATATGAAAGCATTGTAACATTATCCTAAGTCATTGTAAGAATTCATTAATCCATCTTGAAGTCAGTGGTAAAGACATTACACAACATATTCGTTATCAGAACTCTGGATTTTTTTCCTCAGATGAAAGTATCTCATTTGTTGACCCTTGTCAATTGTTTTTTAAAGCTTATCATTATGTATATGAGACTGTGACAGAAGGTGGCGATCTTTTGTCCGTTGTTTACACGATCACATTCAACACTTTTTAAATTGATATTTTTCTTTCTCACTTTCACAGTTTTTTAAATTCATCTTATTTTTATCTTTTGTCAAACTGCAAACTTATATGATTTAAGACACAAAGAATACACATTTTATAATCTTTTTAAAGAATTCAAGGTGATGATAGAGACAACGGACAAAAGATCATAACCTCCTTGTCCCAGCCTCATAAGTATGTATCATATGTGCAAACGTTCATCCTATAACTGCCAATCGATATTTCTGATGTCAAAGAGAGCATGATGAAACTTGTGCAGTTTTGAAAAAAAAATGTTATGCTGGAAGGATATGTAATATGAACCTCTTTCACTCACGAAAGTGATATATCAGTTCAAAGTGCAAAGGTCCACTGTAAAGCCGGTCTTACTTTTCAGATCCATCTTAAGATCTGATGGCACGGAGAGATCGGGTTGAGACGGTCGTAAGATCAGATGCCTACACACTATTGAGATCAGGACTTAAGATCAGGTGCCCATCATTTGGAATCAGTTGCCGAAATGCCGTGGACGCGAGAAGTTGTGCTTTCAACTATAGCTGTTTGCCTTGTCGTCAAAAAGAAGAAGCATCGAAGAAGGAGAGAAAGGGCAAAGCAGTGGCTCTTAGACCGAAAACAACATACACATATTAATCTATTAGAAGAGTTAAGGCTATATCCAGCGGACTATTACAATTACCTGCGTATGAACGCCGAGATTTATCGTCAGCTGCTTCAGCTTGTGACTCCACATATTGTGAAGCAAGATACTTTTATGAGACATGCAATAACACAATTTTTTGAGAGTCACTGCTACTGGAGAATATACCCCGCCCGAATCAGTCGATGCTGAAGATCCCCCAACCCATGAAATACAAACAGGACTTCGGGTTGGCGAGACGAACATCGCATCTCTCGCCAAAGGACGCATCAGAAATGCACCCGAAGAAGCAAAAAGGGTACGAGACCAGTTTACAGACTATTTCGGCAATGAGGGGAGAGTGCCGTGGCAAAACAAATTTACCGGTATCTCCGAGTAGCATAATACTGTCAATATTGTCCTCCTAAAGAGAGAGAGAGAGAGAGACAGACAGACAGACAGGCAGAGAGAGAGAGAGGTGAAGAAAGGGAGACAGACAGACAGACATATAGACAGACGGATAAGCAAACAGACAATGATACTAAAGAAGCAAAACAAATGTTATCACTTACATTTCGTTATGTTATTAAGCATTTAATGTATCTGACTTCTAACATGTGGCTCTGTGCATCCTGTATTGCTTGATTGTGACGAATCAAGGTTTGATAGGGCAGGCCTCGGTACATCTTGGTCTTTTGGGAACAAAAGTTCTTCATAATACCATAATTTTGGCTGGCAGATGTCTTTTGTGCCAGCACGTGAGAGCTTCGACGCTTCCACTTTTCTATACCCTTCCTGAAACAGCATCTAAGATTGTTGATCTTCTTTATTACGAAGTCACGATTCGCGCTAGGCTCAAATTCTTGAACAGATTGAAGCAGTGCATTATAAGCCTGATCTCTTGATAATTTATTGCTGTAATGTTTCGATTTAACCTTCCATAAACACTCAGAGTTTCGATATAGTTCAATGAAATTCAGTAGGTTTTCCTTGACCAAGCAGTCATGTTGTTAACTTTGCTAAAGTATAATCAGTGTTGAGCAACAACTCAGCTAGGCTAGACAAACTTAAAAAACCCACTTGCGTTTCATATTACCCCCTAGATGCCTAGTGTGACCTACAAAACAAAGGAGCGGTTCTTCAAGGACACTGCACACAGCAGTGCATGTATGTGTGTGTGAGGATTGGAGGGAGAAAAAAAAAACGCGCATTTTGGAGTGAGAGAGAGGAGAGGGACAAAAAGACTTCGTTTTGTTTGGGCGAGAATAAATATGTAAATATCATGTATTTGGTATCAGTTCGCAGTAAAATTCGCCGCTGAACGCGATTCGGAAGTCAGAATTCCAATATTTTGAGTTTGATATCCCACGATTTTGAGCCCCCACTAGGCTGATCTGTGGACTGATGCAAAAATATCAAGCACTGCTTGCAAAAATATCAAGCACCGCGATCAGTCCATCCGTTTGAGATAGATCTCAACCAAAATTCCCCACACACGATGATATCTATCCTAATATCTGATCTTAAAACCGGATCTCAATATGGATCTGAAAAGTGTAGGGCTGGCTTAACCGATCTGCGGCCATCATAACCGGTTAATCGTTCATGAATCCATGACCGATATCACTGGTTATAATGACCGGTCATGCACAGGCCTACTTGCAACCTGCTGCATCATGGATCTTCCATCTGGATGAGACAAAAATGTCACTCGGAGTTTGTGGCACCAGATCTCGGGTAGAAATTGTAGAATGATCCAGGAGATTAAATAACCTTGACCATTTTTTTGTTCTTCTCTTGCATGTGTATGCAAGGGCCATTTTGTCCATGCTGTTGACACCTCCCTTTGTTGAATAGTAGAATTCTACAATGAGAGGTTACCAGGGCTATCAGAGTTCTGCGGATCCGCGGAAATCCGGGGTTCGCGACAATCCGCGGTTGCCGGCGTCGAAGCTGACCGCGGTTGTCGAAATCTTCTGTGGCCGTGGGTTAGTAAATTTAGAATAATTTTCTCTGCTAACAAATATCCACTATGGAACCATAATCGGAGACGTATCCACAGGTTTTGTGCCTATATTGCCAGACTGGATTTATGTTGGCCCCAGATGGAAATGACTATGTAATCATAGTGCCACATCCTTTGGCATTTAAGAGAAATGTAAGCCTGGCAACTAGGTCCAAAAAGATTCCTTTGCCCATCCAGGAACACATTTTGAATCTCCCCTTGTGGCCTATCAGATAGAAAGGAATGGAAGAATGGTGAATAAATATCATTTGTAATTACAGTTTAGATTACAATTTAGAATGCTTTAAAAACTTGTTTTAAAGAACTCTTCTCCTGATTATTTTGTGTAGGGCCAGTTCTGGTCCTTTGAGGCCTTTAGATCTAGATCTAAATCTAATTTTTTATCTTCCCTCTAGATTAAACATCTGGATTATCTCAGTGTCACCAGTGTCAGTGTCATCGTTTATACGAGGTGACATTGTTTGAACGGTTTGGTGCTTTGAATCGACTAGATTTATACCATTACTAGTCACTACTCTACTAAACGACGCTTGAGATCTGGATCTAATCTAGTTGTTCTGTATTAAGGGCACCTGTGGCCGGGACTACCATTCTTCCAGTTAGTATTATTCATCATTGACATTAATTAAAACTTCTTGCATTGTTTTTCAGTATGACCAAGACAAAAACATTCAGTTTGTTTTTGTGTGTATGATTAGGTCTTTGTGAGGTGAAGTGAGAGTCGTGTGTATTATTTCATATGCCGGTCGACTAAGTTCAGGGTTGGCTCAATTTTGCACTGACAGCCCTGGTTTCTTCCACAGACCACCATTTGTCTCTCCATAAATAATTATGCATCGTGCTGAGTAATACAATATTCTTCTGCTTTTTTGATTGATGAGATACCAGTGTGGCTTTTTTGCGAAATCCAAACAGTGTGCAATTTCTTTTTGGGAGGGGGGGAGGGGTAACTTTTGGAATCAAGACTTTTTATTGCGTTTCACCGTATCAACCAGGATGACATTGTATTTCAATAAACTCTGCCAGACTGAGATCTGTAGAAAGATTATCACAAGTTACATTGCGACAACTCTTGACAAAGTATTGGCGCAATTCAAGGGTGACACTTCTTCCCAAACCGACGGCTCAATCACATCTTTGCATCCGCTTCCCTATCTTATCCAGATAAGAGATTCGTCTGAGTGGGTTAATACTATCAGTAGGCCAAAGATTTTATTCCATATGACATGGATGAAAGATACTGTAGAAAAGGACAACGTCCCCAGAAAGGCACCAATTGTTCATCTATGGTTATAGATTCGCCAAGGTGGTAGTGCCTCGGAAAATTGCCAAGGAATTTTTTTCCATACATGCCGTATCGGGGCAAATGCATCACGCTCTCCTTGTTGTTTTATCATCGACCCTAATGGACATCATCAAGGCCAGAATTCTGTTTCTGGGGTAGCTGGTCTTGATCAAATGCATCCCTTCAACAGGGTCGATCAACTTTAAAATTACTTATTTTGCCCCATGCATCCGAGGTGCAGGAGGCATCCGATAAAGGCTTTCACTTCTGTATTGTCTTTGTTTTCCTACTTTTCACCTTTAACTCGTTGTCCTTCAAGGTTTGTGCACAAACTGCAATGTCAATAATATCATTAGTTATAAACATAGCCAGGGGGTTATCAGTTGAATAAAAGAAATAAAATATAGTAACATTTTTACGTTCCGTATATTTTTTGGAAAATGGTTGCCAGAGGAATACAGGGAGTCTCACAGAAAAATTATTCGAAATAATCGATGCAGAGAATGCTTTGTAGAGCGTCCGGGTATGTTACACCCATTGTGGTCTAGAAGGTTACAGTGATTTTACAGTCGACAAAGGCCTAATGTCAGACTGTATGATAGTGAGCTCGTTTTTACTTTCAAATATTTGCAATATTTAAAAAAAAAAACAACAAAGTTGTGTGTTTTAAAAAATAAATCTGTGTTCAAATCCACTCCATTAAAGTCCTGTATGTGCCAGTCACACTCCAGTTCTTACGAATTTAGGTTAAGAGATCCTGTATATGTCCCATACAGGAGTTTTGATCTCAACTTTTTTTCAATTTTTAATGTTTTAATTTTTGTACACCTGTCTTTTCTGGTGAAGATGAATATTTTAGTGAGTCCTTTTGAAAGGGATTTCTCTGTGCTGTTTTCGTTTAATATTATATCCAACTTTCAATCAATACCTATAAAACTGTAAAAATGGTGAAGTTTTTTGCCTCTACTGTAAAACTGGAAAATATCGCTTACAGGACTTTCAACTCAGGTAACTAAATGAAATGTTTTTGATGAGTCTATACTATATTCTGGTGCTAATAGTGTAAATAACAGTTTGTGAGCTTAATTCTTTGTTGTTGTATCTCCACTTTTTGGCTATTTGGGCCTGTATATGTCATGTGAAAGAGGGATAATAAATCTACCATATAATGTAATTATTTCACCGATTACTTGCCTCAACAGTAGATTTTCAAAATCATTTTGTGCTATATCCACATATTTTGTAGCAACCTTATTCTGTCTTATGCTGTCCAAATTAACCAGACTACTAAGAATAAAAGGGAAACGTTACCCTATCTTTATATCTTCGTTATCTGAGGACAAATCTGAGACATTTAAAATGTTATATGCAACATTTGTTTTGTCTTTTAATTTGTTCATAAAAGAAATGAAATCATGTCTTATTACTAGTTTGAAAAAAAATATAGAAAGCATTCACTGAATGTAGATCAATATTCCTCTGTGCTTTATGACCGAGGCATAACAATGTAGGAATGTCATTTTCGGCTGTTATGGGACCTACCCGATTGCATTTTGGACTCGATTTTTTACTTTCTCGTTTGTGATGCCATCATGAGAGATGATGCCAAGTAGTTTCCGATAGCATTTCCAAGGTTCGTATTCTCCTTTCAGTGTCTGCATTCAAGATCCAAGATTCACAAGCATAGGGGAATATCGATATGACCAAAGAGCGCATCAGCCTGATTTTAGAACTGGCAGCAATCTTTCTATTGTTCCAGAAGTTTTCAATTCATTAATTCCGGCTGCGGTCTGGGCTATCCTGGATATAATTTCTGGTTTAGAGTCTTCATCAGACACGACTGATCCTAGATATTGAAGTGTGAGACATGTTCCAGACTTTGATTACTGTCTTTTATGTCCATTCTTATATTGTTGTTGCTATTAGTCATGATCTTTGTTTTTTCTGCGCTGATTTCCATGGCATATTCACTGGAGGTCTTTTCTAGGCGATTTATCAATCTTACAAGTTCTGTTCATTCCCAACGAGGCCGTTTATTTCATCAGCAAAAGCATAAAAAGTCTTCCTCCGGTGCTGACTGTACCTTCATGGTCTTCAAGTGTCTCTGTCATGATTGGCTCGAGGAAGATATTAAAGAGAGTTGGGGAGAACAGACAGCCATGTCGTACTCCAGCCGTCGTCCTAAACCCAGCTCCCAATGTTGTTGTTCAGGAAAGCTGCACTCGTGGCTTTTTCATACAGGCTCTGTATAACAGTAATGATGTTGGCATTTATGTTGTATAATTTCATCGTGGTCCATAAAGCTTCATGCCAAACTCTATCAAAAGCTTTCTTGAAATCAATAGATAGGTGACGTAGCTCCTGTTGGCGTTGGCGATATTTTTCCATCAACATTCTGAACTTACATATCTCTTCCGTACTCCTGCGACCTGGTCTAAATCCAGCCTGTTCTCCTGCTATAATTCTCTCTGCCTGGGGTTTGAGCCTGTTTGAAATAACATTCAACATAACTTTGCTGGGGTGACTGATTAGGCTGATGGTGCGGTAGTTCTGGCATTGTTGCAGATTGCCTTTCTTGGGAGTGTAATCACTAATGGTTGGGCCCAAAATTTTGGCCATTCCCCTGTCTGCCATATTTTGTTGCAGATAATATGTAACATATCTATTGCTGGCTCTCCTACTGCTTGAATGATTTCCGCTGTAACATTATGTACCCCTGCTGACTTCCCCGGTTTCAGTGATGAAACTGCTTTCTCTGTGTCTTCAGGCAATAAACTATGTCTTGTGGTATCTGGTGATGGTGGGATATTAAGCATCCTAGGGTCACCTGTGTTTCTGTGGATGTACAGCTTAGAACAGTATTCTGTCCAATGATTCAATATATCCTTTTCTTCTGTTGCGCTTTTCCCTGGTTTGTCCTATATTGTACTTGTTTGTGCCTGTTTTGTGTTGGTAAGATCTCGGACAAGATGGTAAGCTTTCCTACCGTCATTTCTCCTTAACCTATTATCGATTTTTCGCACTGATCCTCAATCCAATTTTCCATTGCCGCTCTCATGCTGCTTCTGATCCCTTGGTTCACTTTCCTTTTAGCACCCGCTTTTTCACTTTTCTTCTGTTTCAGTTCTCAATGCTTGTCACATAGCTCTAGGATTTTGCCTGTGACCCATGGCTTCTTCTTTATGCATGGGTTGCCGAGGAGCTTCTTTGCTGTATCTGTCATTGTATCGTTGAATGAAGCAGTCAGGGCATCTATCTCTGAGTTCTTATTGTCCAATACCAGCAGTGGTGCAAATTTCCCGCCTACACTTGCTTTAAACGATTCGGGCACATTTGGATCTTTTTTAGCTTCTCCAGGTCGAACTTCATTCTTACATTGCCTTGCCTTTTTTATCTCTCTTTAATCGTAGCGCAAAGTTCATCATCACTAGTTCGCGATCACTTCCAGTGTCTGCCCCAGGGCAACTTCTGGTCGTGGCGATGTTGACACTGGTGTGAAATCTCTGAGAGGTCATGATGTAATCAATTTGGTTGTGGTAATCTCCTCCTGGACTGTGCCACGTCCATCTCCTTGATGCTTTGTGGGGCTCAAAGGTTGAAGTTGTTATAGTTGACAAACTTAAGGAGTCTAAATCCTCTTTCATTGATTGTGCTGTTGCAATAAGGGCCCACATGTTCCTTTCCAGTCTTTGCATGCTTCTTCTCCAATTTTGGCATCCCAGTCTCTTTGCACTGCTATTATACCTTTCTTTGGCGTTTCATCTGTGACTTTTTGAATTTGGTTATAGAAGTCTTTCACTTCCTCATCATCATGATCATTGTTGGTGCGTAGGCTTGAATTATTGTGATGTTGAATAGTGAGGCTCTAAGTCGTGTGGACATAAGTCTGCTAGAGATTGGATAACATCCCACAACATCCCATAGTTTCCTTGTTTACAAGTATCCCAACACCATGTTCGTGGCGATCTTCTCTGCCACTATAAAAAGGTTTGTGACCTTCATTAGTTAGTTTTCATTGTAGGCCTACTTCACAGAGACCTAGGACACTATATTCCAACGATATCTTTTCATCTCATATTCTAACATTTACTTTCCCAGCTTCTCTAAGAGTTTTTACATTCCATGTGCCAATGATGATGTTACTTCTGGCACGTAGTGTTTTTCTTGGTCCATCAGTGGAATAATTTCCACTTCCGCCTTGGTAGATCCTGCCAATGGAAGAGGCGATCCTTATGCCGCGGGACGATCGATCCGACATGGTATTCCGTTTAGTTTTCATCTTCATGTGGCGTGTCTTTGGCAAAGTCGCATGGCGGAGCCCATCTCTCTCCATGCCAAGCAAGAATGAAATGTAAAATAATTCTCGCCAATCTCGCCAAATCTTGTCATCCTCGTCTCGTTTTTTTTTTTTTTTATCTAGAGTGACCTTATACTTACTCCACCTGTTACCACCACTCTTCTCATTCCCAGGTTGATTCCATTTTCCTCATCCTCGCTTGCACGTATTATATTATAGTATTCATGGACACGTCCAGCATGTAATCTTCTCTTTTTCCCTTGTCCTTCTTTATATCACAGGCCTCTTTTCACCAGTATATACTGGCAGTAGGCACCACTGATTTCCTTTGATTTCAACAGATTTTTAAGCCATTGTTTAAGAACTTGATCATAAAAAATTGTCTGATTAATTTATTTTGATTAAATTGAAATTAACCTAGATCTATTTGTTTTGAGTAGGTTGCTATACCGTTTCTTTCATTTTCTGTCACCAGAAGCTATCAGAAGATTTAAGAAGCGGCTGAACAGAAGACAACAGAAGTGCAAGCAGCGATGCAAAAGAAAATTACTGCTCAGGTCCATGAAGAAACTGAAGCTGGAAGCGGTGAATTTGTTTAAATCTTGTCATTTGAATCATTAAAGCATTAATTTGTTATTATTGTTAACAAGTTGTCTCTACAACGATCTCTATCACATTTTTTTTTAAAGAGTACATCTGGGGTCTTTGATGATCAGTTTCCTTTTTAAAAGTTACTGCAAAATGTCTCGAGCCAATTGTACAATCTTGTACAGTCTTTGATCTTATTATGGTTATCAGATCTTCAAGCATAATAATATGATTTTTTTTTCTATCTGGATATCTTTATTGTGGCTTTAACTTCAATAAAAGTGTTGTATAGGAGTCCTACTATGTCATGAATTGAATTCCCCTCGACATGAATTAATACATGTATGTAAATGAATTGAGCTCGCCCAATGTCCAATTTTGCCATTGAGCATCTTGCCAGATATTCTGTAAGTTGTGCTTTATCGGGAAAAAAAATGAAAAGCAAATATTGGTGTCCTACATTGTGCTTAAAAAATGCAGGCGAAAAAGGATAATGTAGACAGAGCTTTTGTGAAAAAAATTTTTTTTTTAATCCAGTAATCTCAGTCGGCGCGTTATGTGCAGAAACACGATAGCTATATCATAGTTCAAACTTCAAACCTTGCCCCATGCGCTTGCTAGCTGTGTCCAGTCAACATGCAGCAAAGACACTTGACATGAAGCATACATACGTGTTTAGTCATTGTGTCATCCTATCCCATTTCACCCTATTCTCTACAACAACAATGAAGTGAGGTGGAAATGAGATAACATCTTCCAGTTCTAGCAAATTTATTCATTTAACAAGTAAGTCACATAAAACCATGTAATCACGGCATTTAAACGAACTATGTACGTATGGTCTCCCAATTATTAAAACGAGCACAGTGAGCGTATTTATGTCTATCAGAACTTGGCGAAAATTAATAATTGATCACTGTCGAATAGTTGGTCGAAAGCAGATATTAACGACTGCCATTTTCAGAGTCTTTCCTTTCATTTTTTAGAACCAACTTGTTTTGTATCGGACGGGAAGGATATTTGTGGATTGCGTGGTGGTAGCAAATCTGCCTTTTTTAGGAGGAGGAAGGGGAAGGTACGTGGACAGGCTAGCGTGGGGTCAAAATATCAATTTCGGTTGTTGTTGTTGTTGTTGATGATGATGTTGTCGTTGTTGTTGTTGTTGTTGTTGCTGTTGTTGTTGTTGTTTTGGAAGGGCAAGGGGGGGCTGGAGAAGGGGGAAAGGGGTAATCATTTCTGTACCAGTTTACAGGTCCAAAATTGTTCTTATGGTCAATAAATTATTTATTGCAAATTTTTACATTCTTGAATTTTTTTTTTTACAGGTGGGGGGGGGGGGGTGTATGAAGAGAAGCTAAAAATTCAACTAATTTCCTTCTAATATGCAGGGAAAAGATGGCATTACCAAGTCTGCAGTGGCAAACGTCATTCCAGCGGAAACATCAAACTTTCCTTAACACATGAGTCAAAAAGAATGAAAACGTATAAAAGAAGAGGTAATCCTACTTCCTCAGGATTGAGAGTCTACATATATAATTTTTTAAAAATAATGACGGCCGAGATAGCCGTCCGCTGATGATCAAAAGGCGAAACGAGAACGTAACACTATACAGCTGTATTTATGTCAGAAGCATTGCTGTAGTAATCGTTGCGCTCACTACAAAGTCACTAGTGTTGGGCAGTCCACATAACATTTCGTTTAGTCGAAGGGTAACTTATGCCGACTAGATGATCGAGTTCTGGAGCTATTCAAACCTTTGCTGTTGTTGTTTTTATTGCTGTTGTTTTTTATTCGACATCATGAAACCAATGAAAGAATAATAATAACAATAAACTTTATTTTTTTTATTGCATATCTCTGTTTTATCATTTTGTTTTTGTTTTCTATTTTGTTTGCTTGTTTGTTTGTTTGTTTTGTTGTTGTTTGTTTGTTTGTTTGTTTGTTGTTTTATTTTGACTCTAGATAATGATTGAGGGTGATTTGCATAGTCAAAACTACCGCTATGAGAAAACTTGGGTCATTCAGACTCGATTGGTAATTTAATCTTGTGTACTACAATTTCAGCTCACTGGTTCTATGGCCAGTGCTCTTTTCCATTCATTGGCCCACCCCTTGGAATAAGATGCTATCAAAAGATTTGAGAGAATCTATAGCATAATCCAGTTTACGGGGGTGGGGGGATAGGAGTGGGAACTGGATTTTTCGAATTCGGATCAAAATGTTGATGTTCGTTTTTTCGTTTTATTTGTGTCCTTAGAAAGAGATATCATTTCTGTACCAGACTACAAGTCCAGAGTGTTCCTATGACAAAAAAAAAAATATTTATTGCAGGGGTTTTTTTTCGGGGGGGGGGTGGTTCTTAGTTTCCTTTCTGTTTTTTTTGGGGGGGGAGGGGTTGTTTTGTTTTGTTTTGTTTTATAGATGGAGGTTTGTCAAAATTCAGCAAAATTCTCTCTCAAACTGAGGAAAAAGATGGTGGTGTCAACTCATACATTCTGCTCCTATTGATAACAGCAACTGCTGAATTCAACATAGATCTTGTGAGGATTTCACTGGACTTTGGTTGGGGATTTTAATGATTCAGATGCAGTGAAGTAAAAAAAAAAAAAAAGAAAATGTCTCCACATGAACATATTAGCTTATCAAATAGCAAATACCAAGGCCCACATACGAGACCAAGAATGAGCCTCCAGAAGGCATTGTAGAGAGAAGGCTTCAGATTTCATTTCCTATGGTTTCTTCGATATAATCTCTGCCAAATGTAGAGTTTTGTGAGTATTGAAGATTTGTCAGCGTGTTGTATAGTCAATAGGTTTCGTGTTTTTGCGTTTTTCTCGAGACTTGGTCTTTGTTTTGTTGCGTGTTTTTGTTGTTATTGTTGTAGTAGCAGTAGTAGTAATAGTAGCAGTATAGTAGTTGTTGCTGTTGTTGTTGTTGTTGTTGTTATTGTTGTTGTTATCGTTGTTGTTCTGTTTTTGTTGTTTTGTTTCTGTTTAGGTTTTTTGTTTTTTTGGGGGGGGGGGGGTTTTGTTCCTTCTTTTTCTGTCTCCTTCAAAACTTACCCACGTATTTTCACGATATTTCATAAGCATACTTTCCTTCACGATAAAAAAAAAAATGACAGAGGGTTTTGTGTTTTTTTTTGGTTTTTTTTTTTTGGTTAGCACTTATACGTTTTGAGAAAAAAAGTAATGAACAAAAATGCCAATTGATTTTGTACATTATTCATATGTGGCATTTTCAAAAATTCATCTAAAAAAATAACCGAAAAACAAAAAACAAACCTCAAATTTTATCCTGACATAATTTAGATATCAGATGTTAAAAATGCATGCAAAGTTTGTAACAATGTGACACTATCGTAACTGATGAGAGAGAGAGATATTACAAAAACACGGCAAAATCAAAGATGGCGGCCGTTCCCATGGTAACCAGACGCACTAGCAAGTTTCCAGTGACAAACTCTAAATCTGATAAACATGCCAAATACACATGCACACAGTAAAATGACCTGGCGTCAAAGGCAAAAAAAAAAAAAAAGTTGTATGTATGTATGTATGTATGTATGTATGTATGTATGTATGTATGTATGTATGTATGTATGTATGTATGTAT
>JBCEWB010073374.1:0-13146 GCA_039654565.1 Peronia peronii | reverse complement strand
TTAACGTGCGTAACGTATACACGGGACCTCCGAAATATATTCGCCCTTATCCGAGAAGGCTAGACGTCGGGCTTCCCCACCCACTGAAAGCCAAGGGACCGTTGAGTCACTGAAAAAATGCGGGTTTTCGATTTTCGTGTCCTTCCATCCCCCGATGCAGGACCCGCGTGTCGATCCCGGCCCACATACATACCACAGAGCCACTGCGTCCCCCCATGGCGCAGTTGGCGAACCGCACGACATTTTAAGGGGCAGTTTGACCCATCCTCCTCATATGGTTCGGAAAAACAAAGTTTTTGTATGTAGATTATGTTGCATAAAGAACACTCGTTAGTCTGAAAATTGTATCAAAAATACCCGGGGACATGCTTGCGGGTAAAACTAGATATTTGCTTTTTAACCTAGCAGCTGCTAGCTCAATGACAGACAGACAGACAGACAGCCCCACTGTTGTTACAAATGCCCTGACAAACGTCCGTGTGCACCCGCATATCATGACATCGACAATTTTCAAAATCACATTAACCCAGCTTCCCTAGGCCACCTGTTCTGACGAACAGATATATATAACGATCGAGCCACCGCAGTGAAAACAAGCGTTAAAGCCGTTTTTAATTCTACAGAAATGGGATTTACTTCGGACTCTTTGACAAAACAGATTTCCACCAAATTCCCAACCCCTATTCAAACGCAACTTTTCACATTAAAAACAAAAAACAAAACTACCCTGGAAATCATGTATCACATCTTCATTTTGTAAAAAACTGCACTTTTTTTTCACTGTGTCTGAAAAGGTAAGACCTCAAAAGAGAGAAGTCATTACCAAGTCGTGATATTTCAAAACAGTTTTTCCAGGGGAAGGGTGCTTTGTTAAAGTATGGTACACGTTTACATGTCAGCCCACATCCAATCTTTTTCGAATGTCATTTAAATCCTCGGCCGGTTGGTTTGCCATATAAAACAGCTATTATGACTGAGCGACTAACTGGTGCGATGTGGTATCTCTCTCCGGCTGTGGATGAGCTAGAATCATGAGCGCAGGTATGAAGGTATATGTCTCGCAGCCAGTCAAAATGAGACGTATGTCGATTTTTCACCTTATGGGGTTCTTGGTATCATGTGAAAGCTTTTTTCATACCCTTGAGATGGGGAAAACAATTTTGAGCTAACTTTATTCTAGCCAGAGATATTGCAGTTTAAAGAGACAAGGTGGGGTCCCTCAGCAGTGACCGAAATTCCGAGAAAATCGAATTTAAATGAACGGTCGAACGCACAAATCTGCATGCCAACCTCACAAAACCCTGATTTTAATGAAGAAATATTTATAAATCGAGGGTAAGTCTGATACTGTCTTGTTCAGATATTAATGCACTTTCGATTTCTGCAATAATAAAAAAAAAATTCGATGTCTGACCCCCCTCATCACATTCAAAGCCTGATTTCTCGGTTGTAGCCCAGCGACTTACGTCTCTTTTCGACTGGTCGCGAGACATATGTTTTTAGTGACTATGTCAGGGAAGTGAAAAATGTGTGCGTCTTCAATAATATTGCTTAATGACGCTCGCTGAATAGTTTTAATTTTATGACTTTCTTGAATACCAGAGATGATTTTTTTCGGGGTGGTTATCTATCGATGTCTTATGTGTGTATTTTTAATATATGTGTGTGTTGTGCACGCGGGCGTGCGTATGTGCGTGCGGTCGTGCCTGTGTCTCTGTATGTGTGTCTGTGTGTATGTGTGTGTACATGTGTTTTATTGCAGTTTTAATTTGCTTCATCGTACGCCAATTTCCTGCACGCATCTGTGTTTAAACTACGTGTTCATTTGTTGCTTATATTATGTTTTTTTTCTTTCATTCTTTGTTTGTATGTAAAACTTATTACAGTTCGTTGTAAAAAAATCTAAAACGTTTTTTCCTTCGTGGTAAATACTTCAGCAAGGTTTAACCATAAGAGCAGTTCTTCGATTTTATGCTTTCTCTAATAACCACTAAATTTTGAAATTGCTTAATCCTTTCAATGTCAAGACACGTCCGTTCTATTATTGGTTCATATTATTATGGATATTAAAAATCAATGATTTTTTTTTTTCAGTTGCTGAAAGCCTAAAACATTCGCTTATCAAACTTAGCCTACAGCTAGGATCAATAAGCTTGAAATGAAATTTCAAAGATGAGTGGTTTTCGTCGTGACATCCAAAAGGTTAATTAGGCAGCAAAAATGCTCAAAATTCGGCATTTGGCAGTGGCATCCCTAGTTAGCGAAATGAAGCGATCACAGTGATACCTGATACACGCAGACAATAGACAACAACAAAACAAAAACAAAAACACTTTTTTTCCCAAAAGTATAACCGTTGCTCAAATCTAATCAAGATACTTCGTCGTCTGAGTAAAAAACTCCAGTATAGACCAAAATTCTCAAAATCGTTTTTATTGCCTAATATCATTCTGGAGAACAAACCTCACTTTGTGTTAAAAGATAAAACCTGTACATTAAATAGAAATGAAGTTATGAAATTCCAGCACGACTTTTTGTGCGAAATATGTTTGTGCTGAACTCATGCAAGTTACTTTACATGAATTTAGTACTATTTTTGTTCGTTCAAGTCTATACAAGAGCCCTGTAAGAACCTCATACAGGAGTCTTGAAGGAAAATGCCACTTTTTTTCCCCGTCGCCGTATAGAGTTACGCCATGGACATACAGGAATCACTGTAGTGGCACGATCTAATGGAAAGAAAAGCCACAAATTTGTGCTTTACACATTACTGGAAGATGTCATTGCACTTCATATCCAAAATGAACACACACTGTGTGTGAGAGAGAATTTTTCTCGTGGATATTATCGTCCAAAAAGACAATGGTAAATTAGCATGAAGGGCAACTGATATTTTTTTGTGGGCTCTACAGATGAACTTGCCATATGGGGTGCATCTGGTGTCGATGGACAAAAGGCACATCTGAACTGCTTACTCTCTGATCCTTCAGAAGGAGAGGCTGGTGATGTGCTGGTTGGTTCTTGATAATCAGGATTTACGCTCTTGAGTGAGAGTTGAATTCCTTCCTTAAAAGCAATAAGCAATGCTGGTAGACGATCTCTCTCTCCCCCTCGTCCATCTGCCCTATCATCTTGGATCTAGCAACCTGCATTAACAGCATTTGTCTCCGTTCTGGATGAGACAAAATGTCACTCAGAATTTGATGCACCAGATCTCGGGTAGAAATTGTAGGAGATCCAATAGACATTTTTTTTTTTGTTCTTCTCTTGCATGTGTATGCATAGGCCATTTTGTCCATGCTGTCCACACCTCTCTTTATTGAATTGCAGTATCCACAATGAGAGATTTCTTCTGGGGAACTTCATCTGTCTTTTTTCTGGGGAAATCTGCCTCTCCATCAATGTGCATCAGACTGAGTCGTTGATAAGACACTAATGCGGCGTTTTTGCGAAATCCAAACGGTGAGTCGTGCAATTTCATACCTTTTTTTTTTCGGATTTGAATTGTGGAAGCAAGAATTTTTTATTGCGTTCCTCTGTGCCAACCAGGATGCCATTGTGTCTCAATAAACCCTCTGCCAGATTGAGATTTGTGGACAAATTTGTCACAAGTTCAGTGCCACCACTCTTGAAAAAGTCTTGGCACAATTCAAGGGTGACATTTCTTCCCAGACCGATGCCTCGATCATGTCCCTAATCCGATTCTTTATCTTATCCACATAAGAGATTATGCTGAGTAGGTTAATGGGATCAGTAGCCCAAAAATTTTGATTCCATATTTATCCGGTTTTGGCGGAAGATGCTGTAGAAATGGACATCGTTCCCTGAAAGGCACCAACTGTTCGTCCAGAGTTATAGCTTCGCCTGGGTGATAGTGCTCAGGCTTCGCAAAATTGCCGAGAAGTTTGTTCCATACATCCTGTACCGGGCAAACACACCACGTGTTCTACATCGATTCCTTGTTGTCTTATCATCCAATCAGATGAATGTCAACAAAACAGAAAATCTGTGGTTCTGAAGAAGTTGGCCTTGATCATACGCATCTCTTCAATTGGTTCGAAGATCACCTTTAAGTTATTTATTTTGCACCATGCATTCAAGGTACAGGAGGTATGCGGATAAAAGCTTTCAGTTCTGTATTGTCTGTATTTTCCCACTTGTCACCTATAAGTCGTTGTCCTTCAAGGTTTGTGTACAGAACTACAGTGTCAATATTATCATTAATTATAAACATAGTCAGGGGAGACTCTGGACTTGTGACATGATCAGTTGATGGTGTCCTGTTTTTAGAGGGTCTTTCAAGATTTCTAGCTGGTGTATGGGATGAAGGTAATGGAATGCTGGACCACTCAGTTTATCAGAGCCTGTGTATAAAAGTGGAATTTCATTAGGCGGGGAACCCACTGGAAGGGAGTGCAGCAGTGAGCATATGTATCAGTATTTAAGGTTTCGGAATCAGGCATTTCAACATGCGTATCAAAGGACTGAGCTCTTAGATTCTGAGATATGCCACGGACAACGTTGGGATTATAGGCAGCATCAACTCTTGATGTAGCAGGCTATAGTTCAATATATATTTGTTCCTCTTCTTCACTCTTCCTCATCATTGACCTGTCTGTTCAGCATGTTCGCATCGGGGTTATCTTCTTCATTGTCAAACTCTTCATCTTCTGAATCGTCGTTTATATCAACAAACCCTAGCTATTTCCAAATAAATACTTGTCTGACATCTGTGAACACATGCCAAAACTAGCATAGTATTTTTCACCAAAGGTGTTACAGATAGTCTGTATATAACAATATGATATCAATTATAGAAGTAATTACTGTACAGCTGTTTCTATTATGTGTTCCATTATCATGATAAAACAGGCGATGAACTCCACGATTCCTGTGAAGTATTGTCCTTAAATTATGAAGTAAAGCATTTGCATTTGAAGCTGCAATCCATCAGATCAGAACAATTTTCATTTGTTTCCCAGAGATAATGGAACATGCTATCATCGTTTCGGATGAAATGTCTATTTTACAGATATTGGAACATGACTCACTCAATAATTTCACAAACAGAAGCCTGATCAGTACCCTCAACCAATTCATTAACATCTTTGTCGTCGAACTGACCTTAAAGTGGATCCCAGATACCACAACATTACAGGCAACGAGAGGGCTGGCACAGTAACCAAAAACGGATCAGCATACCACCAACAAAACAGACCAGTTTCTAAAAGAACTGCTAAACGTATCTTAAACTCTGACTACAAAGAGGAATTGATGAAGTAATGGGCACGGGGCAAAACTCGAAGAGAAGATGATGAGGATTACAAAGATAAATGGACAATCATGTTCTGTCTGTCTCTCCATCTGTTTTTCAAGCATTACACATACATGGAAACTCAGGTCGAAGGGCTTGGGTGCATTATACCCTTCTGTGGCTGAGAGGATGTTACACAGTTTACTCTTCTTTTCAATGTGTGGTTATAATAAAAAAAAATAATACGTATTAACACTTTTTTTTAACTTCAATACTGTTTTTTTGAAAAGGTTGACAGAGGAATACAGTGGGTCTCCCTGAAAAATCATTTGAAATAATCCTTATAGAGAATGCTTTACAGAGCGTCCGGGTAGTTTACATCCATTGTGGCCGAGAAGGTTGAAATGAGTTTACAGTCTACAAAGGCCTAATGTCAGACTGTATGATAATAAGCTCGCTTTTACTTTCAAATATTTGAAATGTTTAAAAAAAAACAAAAAAAAAAAAACAACAAAAAAAAAACAATAAACTTGTATTTTTTAATAATAAATCTGAGTTCAAGTCCACTCTATTAAAATCCTGTATGTGCCAGTTACACACCAATTGTTATCAATTTAGATGAAAAACTCCCATACAGGAGTTTTGATCTCAAATTTCTTTCAATGTGTAGCGTTAAATTCCTGTACATCGGTTTTTTCTGGTGAAGATGACTATTTTCGCGAGTCCTTTTGATAGGAACTTATTTGTGTTGTTTTCATTAAAATTATATCCAATTTTTAATTAAACATCTTCAAAACTGTAAAAATAGTAAAGTTTTTTGCTTCTCCTATAAAATTTGGAAAATATCACTTACAGGCCTTTTTGACTCAGGCGACGACTCGTTCGGCACAAATTTTATTTTCTCTTCTGGCGGCAGTTGTAAATCGTGATTGAAATTGGAAGGTAACACTCCTATAAAGCAGAGCATGCTCTTTATCATGAAGCGCTAACACAGTTGCTCCTTCACATTTTCTGCAGTTACACATCTACCCACAGGTGTTGATCGACACACTGCTATATAAGTGAACACACATGAACCTTTATGAGGAGTGGAGAAACGATACACAGCTACCCACCATTGTGAGGAGTGGAAATGTAAATAGTGTTAACTGATTAGATTCAAATTGTGAGAAAAATAGAGCTTTTGACTGCATTCCCTTGTTTTAGTGTGGACAAAACCAGATCTTTGACCGTGTTTTAATTTGTATTTTAAGTCACTTTTCAGGACAGGGACGGAATAGGCAGCACAGGACAAGCCTTGTAAATATGGCAGGGTACATCCATGAAACAAAAAGAAAAGAATTTTTAAAAATTTAGAATCGTATTATGCTTTTTCCATTCCTCATTATGCTGCTGAATGTCGGTTAATAATAACAATAAAAAGATTTTTTTTTTTGAATGCAATCACTGGTTCTTATCGTCGAGGCTGACTGATTCACGACAGAAACAGGGCTATTTCTTTGAGCAGCACTTTTGGCAACTGAATAGCTGCTGTTCATACGGACACGGTTTCCAGCAGTGCGTGCAGGAGAGCTGCATTGAAATAAAAGTAACTACATGTATATGTGTTGCTGAACTGACATTTTTTTTAGGCCTTTACCTTACTTTTTCACCTTGTTGAATGACACCATTTTCACAGAGATTGCTTCCTTTACGCACAGTCGTTATCCACTTACAGTGTTGTTTGCACCATCAGTTGTAACTATTGACTGACTCACATTTCCTATATCTCGAGGTCAGAGACCCTTGAAAAGACCAATTTCTTGAGTCGTTCTCTGAAGGATTTCTTCACGGAAAACAAGGTCACAAACCATTAACATTTTACCATTTTTACGTAAAATAGATATTCATTCGATTCCCCCCCCCCCTCCCCGGGGTATATAAGCAGGTTGGTTGCTCCCACCTGAGGGCGGGGAAAGCCCGCCATCAGTGGGATATCTCCCATAGATTGCCATTCTCAATGTTCCAGGGTTGACATTTCTTCTGTCTCTCCTTGCTCTTGTCTTCTGTCCCGCCGTCTTTCCCTTCTTCTTCTTGACGTGTAAACGTATCTTACCGTGTTTGGCACAATATAGCAGAGATGATGCTGATTTGCCGTTAAACCCCAATGCAAGCAAACAAACAAATATGCATACGCATTCGAAACTTCAGATCATGAAAGTTATAAACATGACAGCATTCCGCAGATTGATAGACAACATTTCGCATATGCGAAACGTGTAGTTCTGAATACTATTTTGTTTTTTAAATCCACCATCTAAATACATCATTTTCAACAGAAATTTCCAGTAATACCGTGTTCAGCACAATGTCGCCATAATCGTGCTGATGTGCCGCGAAAGAAAAACATAATACCCAAATATGTAAATTCCGATCGTCCACAATGGTTGTAGAGAGGTCTTCAAGCATAGCCTTCCACTGGTCCTTAGTAGTTAATTTATGTTTTGCTTTGTTATGATCAGATAGACTGCTTTCCTTGTAGCGGTATTGCCAGAGTATGACAGTGTTGTTATGAGGTTTTTGCAGAGCAATGCAAGTGGTCAGTGTTGTGGATGGAAGAATCTCTACGTCTCCGAGACAAAACAATACTTCATTTTCTCTGGGTGATAATAAAACATTGAGTGTTAAGGTTGCGACAGATAATAACTCGTCGGTGTCGGAAGCAACCCACGCAAGTCAGTCTGAGTACTTTTTGCATCAGAGTAAAAACTGACGTCCAGTTGTTATAAACAAGAAGTTTTACGTGGGATCTTTGCAGATTTTTCCTGCATTTCTATTGGTCAGTTTGACTCAAGCTGATGTCACAGTACGTATTTTTAGCTCACATTGAAGGGGGCCGGGGGGGGGGGGGGGAGGAGGGGGACCTCAAATTCCCAAATTTCGAACACGGAATGCTTGCGACACGGATGAATTATTCTCGACATTCGGTGCAGAGCCTGTTCCGAGCATTTAGTCTATATTAGCGCTGGTCTTGATCAACATTTGTTAGGGTTATGTTGTTAACTTTGTGTGAGGTTTGTATGTGAATATTCGTGCGGTGTGTGATGTGAAAGATCAAAGGAATTCGGCCATGTGGAATAATGGAGTGGGTAGAAATAATTACAGTGTAAAAACCTCTTACGTTGAGGAAGCTCTATAGCCGTATGCACAAATTTCCGGTTGCGAAACATTTTTTTTTCCAGAACTAAATCAACGTGTTTTGCAGAAGATGGAGAAACAGGAAGGATAGGTGTTCCCATCTATAGGCTGATTGTTGCTACACTTCTTTACTGGTTCACGTTGCCATCATAGCTGGATCGGTGATACGCCTACCAATACCGAGGCTGTGACTTCGTGGCAAACTCGCTGCTGAGATATAAGTTCGAGATAGATATGCCGCAAAAGTAAATATCACCAATGAAACATTAGTACGTGGCAATAGAATGAGGAGATAAAACTATTTTCTTAGCTGTTGTTCTTTCATTCTATAAACTCTTGAAATTTATTCACAGTTATGCTTTCAAACTTGTTATGCATTAAAAGTACATGTATAGAAATGGTTAACATATGTGCAATTCAGAGCACGTTATTTGAATATGCATCATTGAATTTTACTAAATGTAAGTTTCACATCAGATGGGTTTATGGATCAATGATTGTTGCATTTCTAGAACAAGTGATTTTGATTTCAGCTTTCTTTTTAATGTTCCTGTATGACTGTAGGAATAGTGAACCTTATCTTATGGTGTTGGTATTTTTGTTGTTATTTGTTTTCCCTCATTTCTATCATCACTGTTATTTATTTCATTCTATTTTCCTACTGCCTTGTTCTATCAGGTGATCAAAATAGATTCACTGATCTATTGCTACTAAGTTTTCCTTTTCGACCAATCAAATTGAATCGTTTGACTTGATTCGAGACATTGGATTAGACTTTGTAGATTCTAGATTTAGATTGCAGACTCTAGAATAGCTAAATTCCACACCAGGTTAAATGATTTTATTCAGGTTGCTGTAAATAGGATTAGATTTTTGGACTAGAGTTGGATATCGTTAGGGTAACAGATAGAGTGAGAACTATGGTTTATTCCAGTACCTCGAACATGCAGTTACAATATTACCGTCTGGTAGCAACAGACCGTTGGAACTATTCTGGCCACCACGGAAGCTTAGCATTAGCATCGTCCTTTTTTTTTTTTTTTCTATGAAAAAATTCAAAACCATTACAGTCCTGATGTTCATATCTTTAGGGTTTTGTTGCAGATTTATAATGGCCATATAAATAAGTCTACCTGAGCACTTCCAAGCCTATTCAAAATACAGTTACAAATTGTCTATCTATGTTATATAACGTCAACTATGGGTGTGATCAAGTGTGCGCAATCAATCTTACCTACAGCAATCAGTAAGCTGTATCATACATTACAGATTTAGTCTACCACTACAAGTCTATAATATCGTACACGAGTGCACATAATCAGGAATGGCCGTGTTCTTTTGTTTAGTTGTATTTGTAATTTTTTCCCTTAAACATGGTTTTTAAAGAGAACATCTCATGGAATATGAAATGCTCCCAAAAGCTTACAATTTGTAGGCTAAAATTTAACATTCCACCAGTTTTTTTCCCCATGTACTCAAGTCTTAGCACACAAATTTAAACTTCTGTAAATCATAACATAGAATAATGGTGGTAATATATATATACGTAACAGGAATGATAATGACAATGATAACAATAATAGTAAACTTGGGTAGTATCGGGTCCTTTGATCTATAATTTAATTACACCTGTTTTCACTGATTAGGAAACCAAGTTAATAATTAATTATCCTCCTTTCTAAATAACTAACACTGTTCTATCTATTGAAAAATCAGCGGTTGAATGGGATAAAATGCCCCAATTTATGAGTCATGATTGACAAGTAAACATCGGTTCTACAGTGAATTATTCTGACTGCTTTTCACTTAAAGCAGCAACAAAGCAAAATAACGAAACATGGTCAGTTTTATAGAAAGAACAAAAATATATCCTGAATTTAACATTCTGTTTATTTCCTGTTTTTTTTTTTTCCTGATTGTACGATTGGCTGCGCTCCTCATTATTATTTGCTTAAATTTTGGTTTTCAGCTGTCAGTTAGGCCTTATATTATGTGTATAAAGTGTTATAAATGTAACAATATTTGATGAAGTGATATTTTTGTGTGTATTTGTATATGTTGTATATGCCGGTATATTTGCCTTTTTATGTGTGATAATACATTTCAGAAGACATTAATGCTAATGTCATATGATGTTAGAAAAAGAAGGAACAAAATTTGATGTTACTTGTTATTCTAACTATTCCAGTTAAGCATTTTATGATGTTCCAATGTTTGCACCTTAACTTTTGACGATGAAGCTGTCAATGGCTTGTTTGTTTCCACTTGGGCTTTCTCGCCCTTGGGTCAAATTGATCGCATTTAATATGACTTTGGAACTCCTAGTTCTTAGGGCTCCTTTTTTCTTTCTTTCTTTCTTTTTCTTTAATTAACAGCGTCGCTACTTGGAATACCGGTATTAATTTCTTTAGCAGATATAGCTCAAGTCCATTGACGAATTTGCACCATATCTTGTCGGTTTAATTTGAAGTCATACTTAACTTTGATGAGCTGATCACATGTTGGAAAAACCACTTTGTCTTTCCGACGATGACGGTCATAATTTGTTTCACTTTTCAAGCGTCAGGTTTAATCGGTAGTTGAATTTTAAAGAAATCAGTACAAATTCAATTTCTTATTCTTAGATCTGTTTCCTATCATTTTTACATTGGGGAAACAGCAAAATACCAATAGCTTTTACGGTACGTTCAGCTATATATATCTGGAAGAAAAAGAGCCTATTTCTAACTTTGAAGTTTTGATGACATTGAATAGTCAAGTATTTTGGCAATGAAAGGGTTAAAGTGTATTAAATGTTGTTTTCATCCTCCGCCTATAGTTGGCTTTGTCAGAGATCAAAAACCAAATAATCTATTAAACTGCTATGGTTTATTTCTGGATGTGGGAGAAAAACTGTCAAATAATGGTGCAATCGTTAAAACAAAAACAAACAACAGCAATCTTTGTTTACATGTTGCGAGGAGTAAGAAATATGCCGAGTCACTGTCTTGGCTGGGCACTCCTCGCTCGCCAGATCAAAGTTAGGTCACCCTTACTTGCACATTGCTCGAGCTTGCGTCATGCTCCGATCCATATCAGTGGACGATAGCGAAAGAAAGGGAGGGAGAAGGGAGGTGTGAGGATAGACTCACAGTTTAAAGGAAGGGAGCATCAGTGGCGGGGAGAGAGAGAGAGAGAAGGAGAAATTCGGATGAGAAAACTGATAAAATTTAATAGATGACATGACATTTAAATGAATAGACAGCGTGATAGTGTGAGTGACAGACAAACAAGCAGCAGATAAACAGACAGATGATTATACATATAGAGAAAGATAGATAGACACACACACACACACACACATCATAATTACATTATGTTATAGTGTATTACATACATAGATACAAACACGGATACATACATAGATGGATATATAGATGGATACATACATGGATGCATACTTGAATATATACATGATACGTACATGAATAGATGTATGGATGAAAACATGGATAGATAGGCTATATGGATAGACACATGGATGCATAGATAGATACATAGATAGATATAGAGAGATGGTGGGCGGGTTGGATGGAATGGCGGGCGGATGAACGGACGGACGTACAGACAGATGGACCGACCTACAGGCGACACTGAAGAACAGAGAGATAGGCACAGACATACAGACATTTAGACACACAGACAGACAGGCATTTAGACAGACAAACTGATACACAAAATAATAATATGGCAAAAACTTTACTGGCGGATCAGTTTTATTATTTAATTTTTCATATACTGTTACATGGGAATGAAGCAATGATAAATGAGGATACATTCCAAATATAATGTACATTAGGACCCGTCTTGCCTGTCAAACAACAAGAATTACAACAACAACAACAACAAACAAGGAAACAAACAAAGGTAATAAAGCTTGAGAACAAAAAGTACCTAATTCATATTTCATTCATTTTGAGCTAAGGTCGAGAAGACCGCCAAATGAACAGCAAGGACAACAACAATAACAATAACAACAACAACAACAACAAGACAGAAAAATCAAGGACAGATTAACAGTCAAAATGTAAGATGCAAGCATCCAGACAGCATAAAATATAAAAGTGGGGTGGCTAAAACAGCTTATGTTTTTATTACGACAGAAAAAAATGTCTATAGATTCCGACAGAGTTTCTAGGAAGAACATAATACGATTACGCAGATCGAACCTCTTGCACACCAGTCTGTCAGCATTACTCAGCATTATTATCATTATTTGAGGCGGAAGCAAATAAAAGACTCCCTTGGACCGAACTCTCCCTCAGTTTACATTGTCGCAGGGCCGCCGTCACAAACCAAGTCAGTGATTTGAACTGGAAACCCGCTGAACTCTATACCCTCTGAGCTATCTCTGTGATCACATAAAGCGACGCACCGGCGTTCGTTCATTCATAACGCGGAAAACCACGAGAGGAGTCGTATCCTGTAGTGTGACCAGTGTAGGCTACAGCTCGTGTTTTCGTGGCAATGGATATAGAAAATCAACAGAGTATGTATACGGGTTATGTGTTGGTATAATTTAATGTTTAACTGTTTTGTTTGTTTATTATGATATAATATTAGCATATTGAACAATCGGGCCATCATCCGCTGGTTTGTTTTCATCTATCTATCTATCTATCTATCTATCTATCTATCTATCTATCTATCTATCTATCTATCTATCTATCTATCTA
>JBCEWB010073363.1:0-13146 GCA_039654565.1 Peronia peronii | reverse complement strand
GATAGATAGATAGATAGATAGATAGATAGATAGATAGATAGATAGATAGATAGATAGATAGATAGATAGATAGCCATGGTACGCGAAGTAACTATAAAACTAGTAAACGCACAATAGACAGACAGGCAGGCAGACAGATAGACAAACAGACAGACTAACAGAAAAACAGACAGATGGATACACACACACATATACACACACACACACACACAGAGAGAGAGAGAGAGAGAGAGAGAGAGAGAGAGGCTACATTTAATCGTCAGATTGTCATTTGAGCTATCAGGATCGACACACCCGGTATTTATGATCATGCCGGAATGGCGAGACACTGATAGTTATTCAACTGATTAAAATCGATCTGTTCTTAGGCCACTTTAACCCCGTTTTTCCTGTACTACTATTAACATCTTACTGTTGAAATATCACAGTACTTTTCTACAAGAGGAATCTTTTATTACTGATGCCATTTCCATTTCTCTCTCTCTCTTTCTTTCTTTCTTTTTTCATTCTTTCTTTCTTTTTCTTTTTTTCTTCCTTCTGTCTTTCTTTCTTTCTTCTTTCATTTTCGGTCTCTCATTAATTTTTCTTTCTCATTTTCTGTTCTGTTCTTTCTTCCTTTCTGCTTTTCTTTTCATGCTTTCGTTCTTTCTTTTTTCTTCCCTTCTTTTCTTTCTTTCTTTCTCTCTTTTTTTCTTCGTCTCTCTTTCTTTCTTTTTTTTTTTTAAAATACAACTGCTACAAACACACATTTCTCACCCTAAAATTCATTTCCCATCATATTCAACATCAAGTACCGAGGGTTAACGATCTTTCAAGCATTTCTTTACTTCTCAGAGGCTGAGAGTCCCTAACACTTCGACATGTCGATAAAGGCGGGCGAGGGCATAGTTTTTATTTGAGCTTTTCCGATCCAATCGATGACCAATAGTCTTTGAAGTCGGCAAACTATGTACTTTTTTTTCCACAGTAAAATCCATTATGTTTCTCCCACTACCATCATGGTCTTTGAGTGCAAGGTCTCAGAGGGTTAAAATTCATCTATACTAAAAATGAGATGACCGAACATTTATATTTAATGTGATATATTAAAAGAGCTTAACTCTAGAAAAGATACAGCTTGAGAAGATAACTTTAGAGAAAATATAATCTGAGAAGATAATTTTAGAGAAGATACAACTTGAGAAGATATTTCTGAGAAAACGCAACTTCAGAGGGTAACTTTTGAGAAAATACAACTTGAGAATATCACAACAGAGAAGATACAAATTGAAAATATAACCCTAGAGTAGATACAACATGAGTGCCCAATGGCCAATGTCTATAAAGAGGATATGTTTTCATGTTCAAAAATGACCATTTCGGCCAGTTTTGTCCTGTAAGATGGGTTAAATGCTATTGTATGGTAAATTATTTGATAGGTTATTTCTATGCACGAGTTTTTGAGCAGAGCGGTCCCTTGACATTGCTAGGGTTAAAAGCTTGTATAATAAAACTGAAAAGAAAGGACGAATAAATTTTTTTTAAGTGTTCAGGCTTAACTCAATATGTTTAACAAGAAAATCGTTATGCTGAAACAGAGTAACTATAAAACTAGTACACGCACAATAGCTAGGGAGAGAAGGTATTGAAAATTCACAGATGATAGTCTTCTCTGGCGCCTCCACCTTCAGTAAACCATTTTGATCCGACCCCTCCCCACACTTAACCATACAAGCAAACAATGTAATACTTTTCAAGTTCTCCTTCATAAAGAGCAAAACAGTAGTTGTTTTAAATGAAAAGTAGGTTTCGTATCGATTCTACCACCAATAGCCAATGAATGCTGGTTAAAGGACTAAAAATAAACTGCAGATAATCACAATCAAGGGTCAAATTGCTGCAAAATAACATGGGAATGGAAACAAAGGTAAGAATGTCAATGGTTAGACCGCCTGCGATATAATCCTGTTGGGACAGTGCCCTATTGAAAAGTTCCAAACTGTCTCTGAAATGGTTCACGTTGGAAATGGAAGACTTCCACATTGTCTAACAATGGTCAACTCCTTAGTGAAATGTCGCAGTTGGAAGACACTATTCCGCTGTTAATGGTTTTGAGCAGCGATTCCGACCGGTGGACCACGAAACGGTTTGGATAAAAATTAATTTCAACTCGTTTATTACATCTTCTACGCTCTTACGTATTTCTGTTTTGTTTTGTTTTGTTTCAGTGTTTCTTTCCCTTCTTCATGGAAGATGATTGTAATCAAGCTGCTGATATAGTAATGGGCTGCGTAGGTTTCAAGCTTTTGAATAGGAGTCGAAGCTGCAAAAACGTTGGGAACCACCCTGGTTTAGAGCTTGTGAAAAAAACAAAGAGCAAAGAGATGCCCAGCTAGACAGAATCCTGGTGGCCGTGCGGAGCCAGAGTGCACCTCATGACATCGATTCAGTTATGTCTACAGATGAAAATCAGTGTGGGTCTTGGTGTGCACAACAACAGAAAATAAACATTTGTTCCATCCTTTTTTCCCCAACCTCGACATTTTATGTGATGTTGGAAACCCAGATACAGAACAAAGATTTAGGAATCGATTAATTCGAAAATATTGTCATAACACGGCCTTATTTGGAAACCCTTGGCAGGGATGCTGGTACATAGCTTAGGTTTCAGCAGTGCAAATCCAGTGTTTACGAAATCGATTTATAATCTTTGTAGGTTTTGCACCAACATTATCTCATGGAGTCGCAACTGGAGGCTGAGATTGAAACCTTGTGTCAAACAATGTCTCGCTGACCTCTTCAGAGGCACAAACGTCAGTTCTGCGGCCATGTAGTGGCTCGGGAGCAGTGATGTGATAGCCCTCAATGGTTTAGCCGTTTTTACTAATAAAGATATAGACCTTTTATTAGCATACAACTTTGAGGAGGATTTCCAAACATTCAGCCTAGCTCTGGCTAATCCAATGTCTCCTCAACCAAATCGAACTAAACTCTCTCCCCCCCCCCCTCCCCCCGCAATCCCCAGCTCAGTATATTAAGCTCCTTATAATTATGTGCTTTGCATGAACATTTCACATAGAGTTAAACAAAATGTTAACAGTTGCTTTCATAAAACAAAGGTTACAGAGTAAATCAATGACAAAGTAGAAATTGCCTTATTCATTTAGTTTGTAAGCCTTGGAATAGTCTAGCAGGAAACCTTAATAATAATTCCATGAATTTACTCAGTTCGATGTCTATTAGGCAAATATCCACAACTGAACTTTTTTTTTCTTTTTTTTTTTTTCGGTTTCAAATCCGATTTTCTGAGTCATCCTTAGTGCGACATATGTAGAGAAATCCGGTTTTTCCTCTCTACATCTCCTCCCACCCCTATGCCAGCTTCACCCTTGTCCTCAAAATCGACGATGACTAAGGAATATGCCCTGTACTAAGCATATGCTCTAGGCGCACAAACGCTAATTCATTTAGATGGTAACCGCCTGGGTCAGATTGATCAAAATGCCTCCTACCTGCTCAAAAACAACCGAGTGACCAGGGGGTCGATCGAAGTAATCAGCAATTTAGAATGTCAGACTGTTTGCCTGTTACATGCTATTGATAAAGTTATCCATTATTCATTCTCCTGATCACAGGCTTATCTTCTCCAACATGCTCTGTCTGACGCCCGGCAACACTTGCCAAAGGTGGACCACATGATTTCCCTGGTGATATTACATCACATACTGAAATTGTGCATAAACTGTCATAAATAGTCTAACTTTTGTAGCTCTTAGGTAGAGCAGTTATTTATTCTTCAAACACTTTTCTTTATCATAGAAAGCAAAATGGAATGAGACAGTATGGTGGCTGCTGTACATTCAATCATATCAGCAAAGTGGGTCTGCGCTGGCAGCATGACGGCCACGTTTAACGAACTCCTTGTTTTCACTATGTCTCTTTCACACACACAAACATACACACACATGCACAAATACACATGATAAGGAAAAAGGAAAAAAAGAGAGAAAAGAGGAAGAAAGAGAGAGCATCAAAGAAAGACAAAAGTGAAAAATAAAAAGGAGATCGGTAAAAAGAGAAAGAGAGAGAGAGAGAGAGCGGGCAAAAGGTGGGGGTGGGGAAGATTGTATAGCGCCGCTGTTCGGTTTGATTAATTTGTCAATTATGCAGCAACATGCGACATTTCACAATATAGTCAATACACAGACAGATCATTTTCTCTCTCTCTTTTTTTTTTGTATCATATATTGACGACTTCCAACAGCAAAGGCCTGAGTAAGAGCTTTTCCTTACATTTTACAACATTCAGTTAGCAATTGTTTAAGAGAATCGAAGTCATTACCTCCCTCGGGGTGTTTACATATACTTGCAGCGTGACTTCACACGAACTTGTCTGGTGCCCTTACTGCATGGCTAAAAGAAGAAATGCCAATTTGCACCAATTCAGTCCTTTCTGAACTTTCTGTACCCCTAGAGAGACTAAACTAAGCGTTTGTGGACAAAACAGCGACACCAATTTGGGGCGAAATCTTGCAATTTTGACGGAAGAGTGTCGGAAGTAATTTTATTTTAATCCAGTATGAAGGGACAACCGTTCACTGTCACGAGTATTAAGCTTCCATTATGGACAATATTTCAATTTCATCTCAATTCTTTAAATCGATCTAGCTGCGGACTTTGTTTTACTCCAGAGTTGAAAACTGGTAACTGTCTTGCAATTTTTAATGAAGCTTTTCGCTAGAGAATAACTGAATTTTAAATTAGCGCAATCGAGACGATCCTTCATTGTCCTAAGCAGTAGGGTTCACCCCAAGCTCTTAGAGCTATTTTCAGAGTTTTTCCAGCAGATCATGAGAAACGTCAATCACCCAAGGGCAAAGACATCCATGTTCATGTACCTGCTGGTTTGGATTGTATCCAATAGACAATGGCCAGCTTTGTTTCGGGTGGATGAAAGTCAATCGTTTCTCGCTTTTCTAAGCTCACGCCTATTTGTCCTTTCCGTCAATGTGAAGATTTTGTCTTGTACATTTTTTCATGTGCAAACTTGAGCAGTCCTCGTGAATTTGTCATTTGTAGGGGGAGAGAATAGAGGGAGGCCTTTAGCTTTCCACATGTTTGTATGTACCCTGCGACCTGAGAGGTGAGCTGGAAGAGACATGGTTATATGCCAATGATCCCTTTTTTGGACTTATAAACACAGCCCATTCTTGGTTTATGAAGAAGGGCTAGTCACAGGAGAAATTTAAAGTAAACATTATAAGACTGATTGTCCCTAACTGTCATGAAAGTGAAATTTTAGGGCTGGTTATCTTTAACTGTCATGTTTACTGGGCGGAGTTACCTTGACTATGAATAAAGTCAAGCAGAACAGATGTGTTTGGCATCCAATCAACTAGATGAATATGCAAGCAGTATTGGCACTTGGTTTAAAGGTAAACATGTACAAATTTCAAACTAAACCATCCAATTCCCTGATCATTTCCATAGACAGATAGACAGCACGAAAGGAAGAATATATGGACGGATGGGTGGATGGATGGATGAATGGATGGGATACATGGAGGGATGGATGGAAGGATGGATGGATGGATGGATACATGGATGGATGAGTGGATGAATGGATGGATGGATGAACCGATCGATTAATGGATGGGTGAAATGAGTGAAACAAGTGGATGGATCGACAAGTTGTGAACCTCGCCATCATCTTTTGTCCTTTCGCATTTCAATTTGTGCAGACCTGGAAAATACTTTAGAATGGAACCGATGATATCTCATTGACATGATTCAACAGCAAACGAACAGAAAACGACTGCAATACACAGCATTGATGGACAAACTCCAGCTGTTGGGTCTCTAAGATGCAGAGATCCCCACATATTATTTTAAAAATATATATGCAATTTTTCAATCCTAAGAAAGCAAGACTATCTCGGCTATAAAGCGTGTCCAGTCTTGGTGAGAAGAGGTTTTGTGGATTACATTACATTACATTATCCAGCGTCGTCCTTGTGTGCTGCTTGCGCTGCCTCCTTCGTAGTTCTTCTCCACGCCTCGCGATCTTCCAGATTTAAAAAAAATGAAAAAAAAAAAAAATTAATTTGGATATTTTGTCGGGACATCGGAGTTTCTGCGGATACTTCATCCGATTTTTAACTCTACGAGTGTAACATACACACGGAATCTCCGAAACATATTACTCTTAACTGAGAACGCTGGACCACAGAAGCCAGGGCACTATTAAATCACTGCAGAAAAAAAAGCAGGTTCCAATTTTCTAACCTTTCCCATCCCCCACTACGCTAGGATTCGAATTTTGAGTACGCAATTAAATTTTCGCCGAGGGGCAGATGCCTAATTCCTCTACCACGGGATTCCCTGTCTCTGCATAATATAATCTTTAGCCACACCCACAGGCGGAGTTTTATGACTACTGACTTCTAGCTTATACTCCCCGTATTTATCCTATTCTGAAAAAAAAAAAAAAAAGAAATATGTGAACCACGGAACCAAAAGACAAACCTTATGAAGACTGTTTTCAGAGCAAGACTGGGGCTCAAAGAAAAAAGAAGCAGACCACCAGCTTCTCTCATCGCTAGCGTCATTGAACCTAGTAGGATGAGAATCAATGAAGTCAGCAGCGCTAGCAATGATCAGAACAAATTAGCGGAGGACAACCCTCTCGGTGTCTTAGGCTGCAGCGGCCAACACTGCAACCGTTGAAACCGACAGGTGACAGGTGATGAAAAAAAATCCATTAAAATAACAGTCTGTCTTTGTAGAAAACCCATAATTATTGTTGTATCTGTTTCGACAACACTGTGTACTAGATATAGGTTTATGTTAATTCTTGCCGATTGTTCATGAACAGCATTGATCTGATAAAATATAGAACAGGGGAAAAAACGGAAAGACAACATCGAAAAAAATCAATCAAAGAATCAATAACTTTAAGAATGAAACACAAAAGCATCCATGGACTTAACAAATCGAAACCAAATTTCGAGCAAAGAAAAATCTAAAGAAGCTTAATGGCAAGTCAAATAAACCTAAATGCAGATAAGGTTTAATCTTATTATGTAAAACATTAGCTCTAAATAGTGGGTTTCAAACCATTCATTTTTATAGGCTTATTTCAGCTGGTGGTTTGAGAGTGGATCAATTTGTTTATTGACCCAACAGGAGGATTAGGTTTGTCCTTCATTGTGTTATCGGCCTAAGGTCATGCAATGTCCAGAATCCACGGTAAGAAACGAACGGTATTACCAGACAAACAATACACATGCAAATGCAGGGCAATACATCGGCTGCACTTGCCATCGATGTTCAAAGATGACACACATATTTCACAGTGGCCTGTTAATGCAGTCTTCTTTGCTCAGGAGATAATAATATGTTTTTAATTCGCGAACAAACACGAGGACCAGTGACAGAATGTTCTACATGAATTAACAATGAATCCCTGATAGTCTGTTCATATTTTAAGTTCCTTCTCTCTACACTGTGAACTTGTCGTACCACTGTAAACCGTGTTAGCAGTCGTAATCCCATACAATTTCCCACAAGAGGAATTCATGTGAACTGGGTGCTTTCTATCTCCATAAAGAGATAGGGCTTGCAATATAAACAGCCACAAAAAATCTACAATATCCCCCCAAATAATTCTCGTATAAAAAGAACTATTCTAGCCCGACCTTTCAACAGATCTCGAGATACATGAGAGCAAACTAGCAAACTGAAAATCAAAAGAAATCTCGAGTAGAAATACGATCAGATTACTCGAAGTCAGGTATCTTTGTATTACTTAAGAGTGCGGTAACATTTCATCAGCGTTAAGATAGGGCCGGCAGGCTGTAGAAAATAGCATCTAGATCAAAATCATGGTACATGAATAGAGAAACTGCAAAGAAAAAAAAAAAAGAATGTCTTTGGAATTATACAGCACATATAAAAGCGAAGAGCAATATTTTTTATTATTTATTTTTAAACTAAAGAGGCAGGAATGATTAAATATAGGAGGATGCAAACAATGTTTTGAGTGGTATGACATATTATTCCACTCACTTTCAAACTCCGCAACTGTATGCACAGTAGAATAAATTAGAGTTGTGTTCCAATATACATAGTTCTTTCTCATTTCAATTGGCTGGTCTAACGAAATGCAGCACTGAAGGTAGAGCAATCTATAGCCAACTGTGACAAAAAGCGACAACGCTATGTATATTTTAGCAGTTTTGTCAAATTATTTCCGCTATAGACCTCTGCAAGCAATCTTTGGTGGAGCATTTCTTTGGTATTATGATAGAGTACAACATGCCCATAACTGCAGCCAGGTGTTATAGACACTGCTGTAATGAAATTTTCGGCCACACATACCTTGTCACAGTTGTATAGCTATGAACTGTCGAGGAATTGATATGGCAAACATGGTTTTGATGCTGAAATTAGAACAAAGGATACTTGATAGTGTCACTTTTTAAAAAGAAGTTAATGATTGATTTCATCCTGGGATAATTTGAAACGAATCTGACGCCGGTTTTTACGTAGTTCTAAAAATGCTCCAATTTTATCAGTAGACTGAAACTAAAATACTGACGACATTTTAGTCATAGGGTATTTTATATCGGAGTTGCTTATCAGATTCCACTGATCTATAGGATTTTTTGGAGATGTCGACATATAACGATATTTAAATTTTGAGGCTTTCAATGGATATCTCATATGCTGACCAAAACTATAATAGCCTAATGATCCTCACTCCATCTTAAAGCTATGAGCCCTGACTAGATGTGAAAGAGTGAGATCTGGCACTAGCTTATCGCTCAGAGCGGGGCCGGAGATAAGATGTCGATGTTGGGCAATTTGTAGATGGCTGGGTCATCCACGTCCTGGATATACTGCATCAGCAGGAAGCCACAGGCCCGCTCCTGTAGGCCGAAGCCTTCTAGCGAGGTGAGAGACTCCTCCAAGTCCGTCACATCGTCGTTGACATAGACGTCGGCACAGGCAGCCAGATCTTCCTTGAACTCGGCCACCGTCTTGGGCGCCATCAGCTGGAACATGAGGGAGTCGATGCTGCGCCCGCCCTCCCCGTCACTGATGGACATTGTGCTCTCCGTACCGGACATCACTGGTTCCTGTTCTTCTTCCTCTTTTGCCTCGCCCTCTTCTGTAAAACAAGCATGCAAAATGATCCAGGGTTTTGGTACTGGGTATTGAGTTTTTCTTTAGGGCCCATTAGTATGACCACGACCATATTGCGCCAAACAAAGTATTAATGTCATTCATCAGTTAGAAACATATCAAAATGTAAGATAATGGCTATCAAAGAAGGTGAAAGACAATCACTGGCTATCAAACTCATATAGATCATGAGTAAATATACGGTTGCAGCAAATTCACAATTTCCCATCATAGTGGCACGGGGGATCTACATTTTTAAATAGAAATCTTTATGACGTGTTTCTGCACACTTATTTTTAAATGAGCAACTCATTTGGTGATCCAGGATTGCACAATAATTTTTTGGCGATAGTAAGTTTTATTTGTGTGTCTGGTATGAGAGAGCTTATGGCCAGTGAGATTTTCAGCTGCCTTGACTAGATCTACTGACGTCTGAATGACTGGTCTCAGAGACTCAGTCTTAATTCTAGCTAGCACCATTCTTAGACAATGGAATCCGCGAGGATAGAATATTGCATTTTAGACATGATACACTTCCGGTAGTGAGTTCTTGCATCGTACAGTTAAGAGCAAAAAAAAATGCCATGTTTTTTGTTAGTATTCTTTAAGCATCAAAGATGTGGCGAAATAGTGGCTGGTAAAGATCAGGTGTGATGAGAGTCAGACTTCAAGGTAATCCTGAGCTATCTGGAGAAACCCGGTGTAAAGTGTGGTAACGTAACTTAAATCTTTTTTTGCACTGAGGAGCAGTGGAGCAAATTATCCAAGAATGGTCAGAGCCACTATCTTACATATAACTATATGGTAGCCAATCTCATACACCCTTTTTCCTAACATATTTCCCCATTTCCGCCCGTGAGCATCCCCCTATCAGCTTGACATGGCCCCTCCCCCTTTCCACCATCCACCCACCCACATAATTCAACATTGCCACTTAATACCGTAAAACATTGACCCCCACAATATTTACTTGACCCTACGACGGAAAGAGCAAGACGATTACCTTTTGGCGGCGGATTCTCAGGAGTGCCTGTTTTGTCCCCAGTGGTAAAATCTGTGATCGTTGTGTCATCTTCGTCCTTCTTCTTCCTCAGCTTGAGCTCTCTGGGATCGGCGTTACGGCCGTACTCAGCAGGGTAGAACTTGAGGTTTTCCATCAGGAAGATGCTGCCTGGCTTTGGATCGGCCAGTAGAGTCTTGGCTTTAGAGCTGCAGGGCCGATCGATGAAAGTCACCTCTTTCTGTGACAGGGAGACCGTGGGAAGGATTGGTATAATAGACAGAGATAATCAGGCTTGGCGACTATAGGAGAAAGAGGGAAATGGAAATAAGCGTGGTGTAACAGTAGATAGAAGCAGAGACGAGGAAACCAATAAACACTGTTTGGTAGGTTCTGGAAATTGGTTCACTCATAAAACAGAGCGAATAGAAGAGGGAAAGGGAACCAAGAGGGAGGGAAGCATGAGAGAAAGGGGAGCGTTGTGTGTGTAGCTGTGTGAATGAGAGAGAGAGAGAGGAAAAGAGAGAGAGAGAGAGACTGAATAAAAATACTTGTGCCGGACAATGCATTGGTAACTGGATCACCCATGTTCTAATAGAGAGACAAAGGGAGAGATAGAGAGAGAAAAAAAAGAGAGAGGGGAGACAGACAGACAGACAGACAGACAGAATGGCAGACAGATAGAATGGCAAATAGACAGCCAGCCAGGCAATCAGACAGACAGAAAAAACAGAGAGAGGAAGGGAAGAAAAAAGAAAAAAAAAGACTGAGCAAATAATGTTGGTGTGTTATACTGACTTTCCGAATTTATTTCATTAACAATACTAAATGAAAAAAATGGTGTTCCACAACACGGGCGGTGCTGTGAAAGTACGACCTACCTCCAAAATCTGGCTTAGCTCGATAACCAGAGGTTCCATCCTGAGGTAATGGTTCCTATAACCATTGGGATCGCCCCGATGTCCTAGTAGGACCACCGACTTGGCTCCCTGGTTTAGGGCGTATCTGTGGACAAAAGAACTCTGAGACACCAACGATCTTGGGATCTAAAGGTAGAAAGTTATTTTTAGAGTTAGATTTAGTTATCACAGTTAGAAACAATAAAACGAAATCAATAATACAATAGAAAAAACACTTAAATCATGTTTTGTTTCACATCTAATCCAACAGTCGGTGCTTCTTATTTGGCCACAGTCAAGTTGTTATGGATGAATTAAAGCATCGCTCTAAAATTCATTCACTACAATCTTTCTCTTGCCTATCCTAAATACAAGGATAAAATCAGTGGTTGCCTTTGCTAATGTCACTGTAAACCCAGATAAAAAACGCAGATAATTAACTTTGGTCTTCCTTACTTGATGGTAGGTGCTGCATCTTCTAGCTTGTCCGTGTCTAGGACTACGCCCTCCACTGTAGGGACGTGAAGGTCCAGTCTCATGAGGACGCGCATGTCTTTCAGCGTCATCATATCGATGGACAGTTTTCTCATTGGTTTGGGCTGCAGACATCACAGAATGAAATGAAAAGTGTCAGCCTTCTGCCATCTCCAACTTGAATATAAAGAGGAAATTGCTGATGATGCTTTCTAATAAGGACTGAGGATCACAGTGCGTATGGCCTATGGCTTAAGAACACAATCTTTCAGCTAGATGTGACACACACAAATTCTAGTGACGAATGACTGGAGTTAGCAAAGAATTTAAAGGAAATTTCATCATATATTCGCTTTGAACAATGTCAGACTCCTTATTGTTTTTCACATTGTGCCTTCTCAGAATATGGAATGAATCGTTTCTAGATGAGATTATTGCCAGAGAATGCTGTAAACACAATCAAGATGATATTGAAAAATTTGTTTCCCCAGGCAGTAGAACTGAATTTGGTGATCAAGAAAATCTGACTAGGCAGCGCAGAGACCGAGTTTAGATCTTACGGCAGACCTGCAAGATCAAATACTTAGAGCCCATGACATGAGTAAAATTCCTTGAACAAGGGGATAAATTTTAATTTTCAGCATTTTTTTTTGGGTTGTTTTTCCTGGTCATGTCGCTAGCCTGTTGTAAAAAAGATAGAGGTGTTTTACTTGATTAGTCCAGCGATAGCATTTGATAGTCTCTTCAAAGGGAACGCTTTCAACAGCTGCTGTGAAGAATTCTATATTACTTTTGAAGATTCTCCATAGCAGACCTGTGTTGGGAAGTTGCTTCCGTTTGTTCCCTTTTATAATTTACTATTTTTGGATCCACTGAACTATAAACTAAAGTTTAGAGTGCAGACGGTCGGCTGAATTTTCATCGCCATTGCAAAGTCGTATAAGGTTGGGGTCAGGGTTAAGGTTCATGGCTAGCCTACCAGTTCCCAAATTTAAACTGTGCGTTACACCACCGGTAACTATTGATTTAACGACAGTGAGGGCTATCAAAAAGAGTTCTTATATATCGAATATGAACTCTGAAATAAGTTAATAGAAACAACAAAACACAGCGTTTCTGTTAGTTTTTGACAAGAGGATCGATATTAAAAAACAGAGTGTGTACATTAGCTGGTTTGTCTGCGAGGCCACTTACCGGTGTCATTTGTAGGACCTGAAGACCTGGCAGTGTCTTCTTGCGGAGGATGTCCAAACAAGACTGGACCCCCGTACTGTACATGCTGCAGGCTTCAGTGGCGTCGAGTTTGCTAAGACAGACACCGGTCTTCATCCCCAGGGCGATGGTGGCGGCGCCATTGGCCGTGGCTTTCTGTAAAGCTTGGATGATTCCTGTAGTCACAAATGTTTAGAGGTTTATTGAATGATAAAGGAGGAAAAGGGGGGTTTGGGGGGGGGGGTAGCATGTGACTATAGCACGGGTGGAACTCAGGTGTGAAAAGACACGCTCTTATATACTATGCATACACAGAGAGAGAGAGAGAGAGAGAGAGAGAGAGAGAGAGAGAGAGCAAGAGAGAAAGAGAGAGAGAGAAAGAAAACGCAAATAAGA
>JBCEWB010073352.1:0-13146 GCA_039654565.1 Peronia peronii | reverse complement strand
GACAATTTACAATGACCATATTGGTCATGTCACCAAAAGAGGTGGCGGAAGTACACACATCTCTTCAAACAATATAAAAATATATCCCGAGTATCTAAATATGCTGTGGCACCGTCCTCACTAGAGGGATGTGAAGCGCGACATTGTAATTGCTTAGCCAGACGTGATCAAAGGTGGCAGGCGAACTTCATGGTGACAATGTTTAGTTTTCCAAACGAGAGGTAAACTTCAAAGTTACTTAATTCGAGAGTAAGGCTAATAAATTTTCATAGACAGCCATCTACCATCATTGTAGAGGATCGCCGTGGCTATGTGGTTTGGCGTCTGCTCCACCATGAAAATAACTCAAGTCAGTGAGGTTGTGAGTATAATGTATAATCATGATTCGTTACACCAACAAAGCATTCATAGTGAATTCAGTGCGTTTTAGTATACATGTGTGTGTAAATGGGTGTATGTATGTATGTTTGTGTCTGTGTACTTGTTGTTGTTTTGCTGTTTGTAAGAGTTTTACGCTGCTTGCAACTCTTAAGTCATAAATGTAGTACCACTATATAAACATATTAGAAGGGTATGCCACAAATGAATTTTAGTAAGAGTTCGTTTTTAATTTTTGCCTGAACAGCGGCTTGACAGGCCTATCCTTATGGGCACAACTCAAGTTTTTAACACCTATTCGGGAAGATTGGATCTTACCTACTGTCCCCTAAGATCGAGGGCTGTGGGAAAATTCCCCATGGAGAAGGGTAGAAAAAATGCCATGTAAGCACATTATCAGTACTCAGTACCTTTGTAATGAAGGACTAGCACCTTTCGGTTACCAAGTCCCCTGTATGTCTGTATGTCTGTAAGTATGTATGTATGTCTGTCTGTCTGTCTGTCTGTCTGTCCCACTGCATAGCCATATAAATTGTATAAAAGTGATTTCTTAGTAGTAACCAAGTTCCAAAGGTGTTTTCATTTATCCGTAGCAATTTTGATTCGTATATGCCTTTTTATTCAATAGTAAGTCGGTTTTTTGTCTCTCTTGTAAAATTTTCCTTTCTGGGGTTATGAGGTTTCATCACTCCACCAGCGTTATCTGGTATTGCCTCTTTGATGATGCTAAAATTCGCATCAGTCATATAATCTATTGCTCCTTTGTATTTCTTCTTCCTTTGGTTTTGGTCAGTAAGAGGGCATTTCTTGCAGGGGGGTTTTGTCTCCATGTTCCAGTTGCACTCATCATCATGGTTCTGAGCTTTTGAAAGTTAAAAGAGATTATTGTAGCGTCTCTGGCAGCTCCTTCACCAGATCTGGTATCACTGACCTGGCTTTGTGTTGATGGCTCCAGCCCTTTGATATGGTTAATTTTGAATAAAAGTCCATAAATGCTGTTGAGAAACCACAATCTGTGACCATATCTAATTGATCTGCATTGTTGAACTGCTTTGTTTGGTGCCTCACAAAATGAGAAATCATGCATATATATCTACACTGAGGCACTGAATTTTAGACCAGTGCTGAAGGTATGATTACTTCAGACTTGAGACAGAGAATGAGTCTGGAACATCTTGTCCTCTATACAGAGACTCCTGTTGTAACAGAAATGCATGTACCATAAAATCTCTTCAATTGCTTCATAATATTTACAGGGGCTGCTTTCATTTTCCTCACACTGGTTAAAAAGCATCTTCATGTGGTATAAGTTTTCAGTGTCACAAATCAACTAGCTTTCAACTGATTTTTGGAGAGATTATTTATTGTAGCATCTATTCTATCTTTATTCTTCACTGTCAAAATTTGTGTCTTCATGGGCTGCAGCTGTCTAATTCTAGAATTGCATTGATGACTCCACTGACAGTTAAAGTTCTGTGAAATAAAAGGAAGGGGTTAGAGATAGGGCTGGGAGGAGAAATGCAGAATATTGTGTACTATTTACTTGTTATTAAAGGTTATTCATTTTTCATAATATAATAATGTCAATAGATAATAAAATGTGCTATGAAATTTAAGGATCTCATTTTATAAGTTGATACAGTGGTCTCCGCCTAAGAACCCTCCACCCAAGAGCCCGATCTGCCTTAGAACCCGCCTCTGCTGCGAAACGGAATTTTTCTTCTATAATTTGCCCCTTTAAGAATCTGCTCGGGGCGCTCCCAAATAAAAAAATCCACCTAAGAGCCCGATGTCGGGCCAAGACACCTGAATACTTATGGTATAATTCCACATCATACTGTCCACTTGAGAGAAACACACAGTGCTAGATGTGCAGTAAAATGGGGACAAGGGTGGAGAGAACAGGTAGACAAAGGAATGGAAGTCATGGTTGATGTATGACTGCATAATCAGGCCACGTTGTTGACGAATACATAACCATCTTTTTGTTTGACAACACGTGGGATAGCACCTGTGATTGGCTTTGTGGATAAGGAGGAGTAAGTTTGGCCTCCTGGCTGGTCAGCTGTTTTGCTACTTCGGTCAGTCTGTAAACACTTGGGTCACTCATGCGATTATCCGCGGGGTAGCATAGCAATATCAACAATGATACCATTGTGTGAAAACTCACACAGCATTTAAACGCTGGGTAGTACTATGTAATTATATGCTAAAAAAAAGATCAGGAATTGCTATATCTAATTATAACAAACACACAGGGAATAAGGCTGTACTTATTCGCATAGATAAATCTTTAACTAACAGTAACGATCAACTAATCATAGTAGTGAAGACAATCTATGGTCAGACGGGTTGCGTACTTTTCAATCCGCCTAAGAACCAGTCCGCCTAAGAGCCCGCATGTTTTGTCTCCCGACGACCGGGTTCTTAGGCGGAGACCACTGTATTAAATCCAGGCTGTCATGCAGTAAATATAGATCTAAGTATACCAAAGGGAGAACAAACAGTTTCCTTTAGACATCTTGAAATATTTAAATCCTTGAGACTTGTCAAACTGTGAAAAAAGTTTGAGAGTGAACAAACAATATAAATTTTTCCTGAACAATGATGAAAAACATGTGGCCTCTCATGAGCAACATCCCACTTTTGGAATAATGCTTTATGACCAAATATAAGTACAGAAAATTCATCCTGTAAATATCTCTAGATGAACAAACATATCAAACGATATAAAATTGATTGTGGAAAACATAAACAAATGTGAAAATTATAATTCACTCACCGTTGAATGTTGCTGATCAGCACACCATTGCTGATCATACTGCAGGACGCCTTCTTGAAAGGGGAGGCAACTTTGGCAAATAATTTTGGTTTCAAACATGTTCAGACAACCTTAGCCTCTATGTTAGGTACCAAAAACATTCCTACATCACATATTTTGAAGTCAGATAATATCTTAATATAGTATCCCAAAAGTGGGACAATGGCCAGGAAGGGGTTAAATGTGATTTGCATGTAATGTCATAATGGTAGCCCCAAAGGCTAAAGTCCCCAACCTGGAACAATAGTCACTCTCTACTAAAAATAAAATGAGAAGATGAAGAGAAACCAGTGCATTAATACTGCATATATATTTGTTTCTCATATATTATTATGGTCACATCTACGGTGTTCAGAAGATTGTTAAACCATATCTCTAGTACTGCAGTACTAGCAGACAGGAATAGGCTATCGAACCTCAGGGCTACTACACAAACTAACAGACAACTGACAGGGAGCTAGCCAATGGGCTAGCAGGATCCTCAATGGAGGGAGTGGATTCACACTTGGAATACTGGATGGATATGCAGCAAAATAGGGGCCTAAATTTCACAATTACTCATAAACTTGTAACAGATGAAAGTGAAATTGAGATTTTGTTTTCAGGTAATCCTTTCTAATCCTCTAAAACCTGGGTGCATTCTTTTGTTGGCTGACTCTAATCACCTCACCATTCACCAGGCTGTATCATTCTTTGAAAACCCCCACAGGACCAAACTAAAAGACAAATGACAGAAGACGAAGAATCATGAGATCCTAGCTTCACCATCAGATCAAATTATCATCTACTGTGGTCAGATCTATCATTCCTGTATTGGTCATGTTATCTGTAACTGATAAGAACCACTCACTATATAGATCTGCATTCCTGAAGCAATGTCTTCATTGTAATCTAAATAGCTATAAGCTGATTGACTTACGGATACATTCATTGTTGCTGGCTGGATCCCTGTCATAATCAGATTTACACTCACAAGTGTAGCCTGGAGGAGCATTACTGGTCTGGCATTGTTCTGTTAGAATGTTGCATTTATCTCCAGAGGCACACAGGGCTGAAAATCATGCACCAAAAGTCTCAGTATTCTTTCAGCATCCATAAATCTCAACAAATCTATTCACCATTCTGAGATTTTATGCATGCATATGACCCCAGATTAAGGCCATAAAAAAAACTCTGGTTGGCAAAATTTTACTGAACTGTAAGTCTTGCTATTCCCCATCAATATAGTTCAATGTTATAGTTGTGCTGGCATTCTTTTCTAAGCTTCAAAGAAATCAAAAAACAGCAGCTGGGAAGGATCAAGCATAAATCAGATTTCAAGATAGATTGAGCAATTTTGAGAAATCTGAAAGAAATTTTGGTAAAGTAATGCTCTACTGGCACTGGTGAGCTAGGTGAGAAAAGTCCATCGGATACCGTGACTTATTAATGCTCTGACAACTGCTTTAAACAAACCTGTTGTTGGAAGACCACAACAAATGAATTTAAAACAAAAACAATACCAAAAAAAATTTGGTGTTTTTGAAAGAAACTACAGGATATTGAAATGTGAACATATGTTTCAGATCATTTGACTTTACTTTGGGAGTTAAAAACTAACTCAAGTTTTTCCACTTGAAAATGTTTGCCATGACTAATTCCCTTTTTATGCAAAGAGATAAAGATATCAGTATGCAAGGCTAGGTTATATCAATATTTTGTTTTATGAATGCATTTTCCTTACTTACATTGACAGTCTGACACTGATGTTGCCCCTGGACCGACTGTGAATCTGTTAGTGGGACAAGGAGTGCATGGCAGGTATTCTCCACCTGTGTCCTTATAAGTATCCTTGGGGCAAGGCACACAGGCTCTCTGATTTCTGTCATAGCCAGAGCCTGGGTTGCACGATGCTGATGAGTACACAGAGACAAAAAAGGTCTGAAAACCATTGTACTATGGGCAATATTCAGTTCTTAATGCAGTCCCCGAACTATATCAGAGAGACTCATCGACCTGATGAAAATTTTCAGTTTTCACTTCAAAGCATATTATGTAAAAGTTGATATCTGCTTTTTATTTTCAGATTTGTTTTGGTCCATGGACGTGTCGGTGTTTATGTGAATTTTTGAAATGCTGAAGAGTACCACAAGTTTCTTTTAAGTGAAAAGAGTCTTCCCTGATTTTATTTCCTCTCATGTGACAACTGTTTACTGTCTGACAAATTCTCTAAAACGCCTTAAATAAACTTCTGCAGGACCAAAGTTATAATAAATATATATACAGGAGACCATTTTTGGGAATGATTGTTTCATGTGGTTTGTGTTACTGTCACAAAAATTCCTGGCCATGTAATATTACATATATACAAATCCTGAAAACATTCATTATATTCTTCATCAGTATCCCCATCATTCAGTAGTATAGCTAAATACATGTTGTGGCCAAGTGGTTCAGCCACCAGACTCAGGATCAAAAGTTCCTGGTTTGAATCCTAATGAAGCCCAGAATTTTGTCCTTTGTAGAAACAGTTAAACACATTTCCTGAATCAACTCAGGTTAAAAGAGGTACTAAACTATAAACAGAGAATGTTACTGTTAGACTCATAATGATTTTAGTGCCTATCAGGCAATCACCTTGTATGCTGAGAATGTATGTGAATGTCTCATTTGAATCTATCACAGTAATGAGTTGTAACATTCTTAGACTCTACAGTGTATGAGGATAAATGCCATCTAATATTACAATGAAGACACAACTATTATCTGTAAAGGACACAGTTGACATCAGTTGATAGACATAGAATACATGACCACACAAAAACATAAAAATAATGAAAAACTGAAAGATTCGATGACACTAAAACTTACGGACTGAACAGGCTGAAGCTGAGGAGGCACCAGAGGTTTGAGTTGTTAGGTCATTTGTGCAGCTGATACAGGTCCAAGATCCTGCCAGCTTGTCTCTGTAAGTGCCCTTAAGACAGACATCACAGTTGTTGGTGTTATCATTCAACTGAGTGCCCTCAGGACAATCCTCTGTCAAAGTGAGAAGAAAAACAGCAACTTGAGTTTGATTCTGAGAGTTGAGTATTCATGTAAGATTTCATGTGGCAGTCAATTAACTTTTATCTTTAGCCCTAGAAGTCTCAAGGGGCCAATTTAATCAAAGATTCATATTATTATACTTTGCACTTTAGGAAAATTCCAAAGAATATACAAATCAGTTACGAGGTACTGACCTTACATTTAGTAGTTAGACCTAAACTGACATTTCTTGAACTTTGATAAATATCTTTATGAAAAAAAAAATATCCAGTTTCAATTGCCACTTTTAAGTTATATATAGATCATATTTCTACCTACATGTGGAATGTTTAGATATGGTAAGTTCTTCATATTCTCTTTATCTGTTACTAAATAAGTACATAATTTAAATACTGATCTGTGATAAGCAGAATTATTTTTTTGCCAAAAAAATCTCTAAAATCTGAAGAAAGATGCATCCTCTTTGAAGCTCGCTGAGAACTATCAGGATCAACTTAAGCTCTTCCCAATGAAACAACCTGGAGAATCAAAGGCTAGGTAACAACCCATAACATTTACCGTTGCACAATGCTTTACCACAGACTAGCACAAATAAATAAAGTAGAATTTTTTAACTCGATGTTTTAAAAGACACCATTAAAAAAATGAAATTTTAGGTAAATGATCTTTCTCTATTCTTTTAATATGCTGTATTATGCACATATTGAAATTTTTGTTTCATATAAGTTTTGCAACCATTATTGATAAAACATCATTAAACCAAAATGCCCAACCATAAAAATATCCATACATAGTGATTCAGCAGTGACAGTAATTTGTAAATGTCACTTTCTTGGAAATCACCAACAACACTCACTCTTGCAATCACTGGCTAATGCACTTTGTTCAAATTGTGTAGTGGTGTCACTTGGACACGATTTACAGCTTGTTTGTCTGGGAGTGTCTTGGTATGTGCCAATATTGCAGTTCTTGCACAGGTTATCATTCGGATCTCTGTATTGACCAGGTGTGGAGCAGTCAGCTATAAATGTAAATATTGTTATAGTCAATATACAGACAACTTGAATTGGCATGCAGCCATGTAACATGAGATGTATATCAAAAATGGCTTACTCAAGAAAACAGGATTTTATTAACTATCACAGGATTTAGTTATGAATGAAAATATCTCTGAAGAAGATCATACAAAGTAATTTTTTTTTCACTATTTACATTCTTTCCTTTAACACTAATAAATGTATAGATGTGAAATTTGACGTCTGATTTATTTGACCTGGTTGCACAACAATTAATATTCTTTTTCTACAATCATCGAATTCAAGAGAACAAGAAAGATTAAATAAATTACAAAGAGAGCCTTGCCAGAGAGCCATTTTTCATTCTTAATTTATTATTATTTTTTTTTTATCTGAAGTCCTCCTTTGAAATGTAATAATGTTTGAGAATCTATCCAGCTATCTTGTTGTCAATGCTACAACTGGAGGATATGGGACATAATGAAGCAACTAAACTACTTACCTAAATACAGATTCTGGTTTATCAGATTTCATCATTTATTGTATCAGTGATGAACAGTGTTATAAAGTCATCTATCATGAAGTCGTGTAATGTCATGTTTACTTATCACAGAGGTTCTAATCCAGAGAAGTGCCTAACATGTCACTGATAAGTACAGACTAAAACTCAAAAATAAACGCAGACTTAGCAAAAGGATGTTCTTTCATAAATCCGTGAGCAATAGTTTTTTTTAAAAAAGACAAGAGATGAAATCAAAACTGTCATTTATACGCTCAGCCATTAGAGACTTTACTTTATCCATCAATGTGCACACACTTACTTATATTACATTGTATCACTGAAGTTGCCCCTTGATTTTCTGTGATGGTTCCACCTGGACACATGGTACATGTCCTCCTCTGAGGGTCAATTTTATCATTGTAGTAGCCTATATCACATGGTTCACATGCACCATTCACTAGTTCCTGTCCGACTGAACAGCTGGCTGTGGATAGAATATTGAGGCCTCTTAAAAGTTGTATCTCTATTGATTAAAAACATGTATTAGTCTAATCTAGTATCAGTTCACCAGCTGAATCCCAGATCATTATTAACCAAAGGCCTTTGAGGAATGAAAAAGCTTTATGGTGCCCAAGTTGATTTTTTTTACTTTTTTTCATTTTGCACTCTGCTATATTTACAAGGTTGCCCTATGCTTTGCATTTCTTCATTGTCACAGAACACAAATAAAAATATGTTCCAACTCTAATTTTAGTGATTCTAAAATACAGGAGATAAAAAAAAAACTTAATTTTTCTCAAAATATAAATCTGATCATTTAGTAACATTTGCCTTTCCTTCCTGAATTTTTGGAAAGTCTAGCATGAACAAGGGATTATGATTTTTGTTGTTTCAGAGCCAAGAACTATGATTACATCATACACAAATTATATTGCACTACACAGACAATTTGTTATCTACTGTTGTGCATCAACCTATATTTTTGTTGATTAGTTGGTTTGTAATTCCTCTTCACTCTTTGTGGAGCACCGGGCCTCAAGCACTAGTCTTTCACTTCCTTCATTCCCTGCCAATCTTCTTTGCAACATCATATATTATGTTGGTGACCTTGAGTTGGAGTGCACACCCCATCTCCAAGTCTACATATTTTGTATTAATGTTCAAATATTGATCTCCATTGATATAAAAAAAGAATGCATCAAGACATAATAGCAAAATTTCTCATGTTTGTATACCAATGAGAGGACAAATGTCTCAGGCTGGAAGAGGACCATATTTCTTGTCTGTGACTACTTTAAACTATCAATAGCAACAACAAGAAATGAAAATAAACAACTGGCACACTGTCAAAAAAAAAAGACAAGAAATAAAACAAAACAAAAACTACAAGAAGAAAAAAGAAAAGAAAACACAAGAGAAAGAGAGAAAGAAAGAGAGAGGTGAGAAAGAAAAAAGAAAAGCAACAAAAAGCCTCGTTAACCACTTCACCACTATGCCAATTTTCAAATCCTGTGCTAAGCACAAGACACTCCTAACCCCCACCCATATTCAGTCCCACCCACTGTGAAGCGAACCAACTGGCACTTGTCCTCTACTTTCCCACAGGCAGTCAGAAGCAGCAGTTGTCATTCAATGTTAGTAAATATTATATGAATAAGCAGAGTTGAAGGGGCTCTCATCAGTCGATTATCTAAACTTGCAGCTTCTATCAAAAGATTCTGCATACAGACATGACGTGAAACACCTTCCAGTGGTCAGAGCATTGGACCAAAGGGAAAAAGGTGGTGCTTGGTGGTGAGTTGATTCTGGATGTACCTCGTACATCTTGTAGCACACGAGAGACCACTTACTTAATATACCTCGTACCACTGTTAGCAGTAAAGTACTGAAACAAATCAGTCAAATTTTTGAGGTTCAGTCGTAAAACATCAGATTGAACTTACGTTCACAAGCTGTCTGGCTAGTTGCAGCCAATTGATAGGTGGTATCACCTGCAGGGCACCTGCGACACAGAGTCTGCCACTTGTCTGGCTGGTAAAACCCATAGTCACAAGGCTTGCAGGTGTTGGTGTCTCTAAAAAAACCAGCTGCGCAAACCACTGAAGACAGCAAGGGATACAAATAATCATCAGTATTTGGACAAAGTGCATGGATATATTGTCAGAGTCACAAGAAAAACACTTGCAGCATACTTTTTAACACAAAGGTCTTCCTATGGTCAAATCCATTTTATCCACCTATGCTTCAAATTATCCCACAAACTGTACATACGAGTCATCCATATTCTCCAGTTTTGGCTTCTCTTGCACATGGAGTATTACACGGGCAAACTTTAAATCACTTTTCTGTTTCCTATGCTAAAAAAAACTCAAACAGTGAAGTATTTTTCTTGGAACATTAATGATATGCCTATAACTATGAAGTTTCATAGATAGAGATTGATCTCTGTACTTTAGTCTATCCTCCACATCAATCTATTGTGCCTTCTCTCTTAATATGATGGCACAAGTTATCATAAATCTAGGTCATATCTTCAGATTTATGAATGAGGAGCAAACTGAAGTGATAATTTCATTTATTTTAAAAACAATAACAACATATAAGAAACTTTATGAATTATTCATCAGCTGACACTTTTCCAAATTGCTTGTCACTGTGATTTATGAACAAAACAAGAAAAAGTGCAGATGTCTATCACAACAATAATTATATGAACCCCTTATATTTTGCAGACTAACTGGGAATAAGAAAGGAAGAAATGATAGAAATATGCACATTTCAGTGACAGTATTAAAAAAAAAAAAAAGCAGGCAAAGATTACCACCACGGTAAAAAAATCTAAACGAATGCCTCACACATTGTGCACTGGCTACTGCTTGTGGCACCAGGTGTAGGAGTGATGAAAATATTATTTGCACTGAGATCATCACAAGGTGTGCACAGTGTGGCTCCTGGTTTATCCTTATAGTAACCCATTTCACAGGGTGTGCATGAGTCTGTGCCATTCAGATTTTCTTCACCCAAGGAACAGTTCACTGTGTGAAGTCAAATATTTGAAAATGAATGATTACTTACAAAAAAATGAAAAAAAAAACAAAAAACAAAACAAAAAACAACAATGACAACAACAACCAAAAATGATGATGTGCATCAGCTAAGACCTCTTTTTTTTGTTACTCATGCTATTTCCAATGTGCCAAAGACACATCAGACTACACTGATGGACTATAGTAAAAAAGAACTATAAAACTTTGATGTTATTTAAATAGAATTGATTTTTCAACCCAAAAAATCATCCGTGATAAATTAATCACACAATATTGACATTGAAGGTACATATATATGTATATACTACGGTTATGGCATGGATTTTGCTTTTCAACCTCCTGCGGGTGGTTATCTCATGTATGTATGTATATATAAAAGTATATACATGTATAGACAACATATATATATATGTTATATGTTATATATATGTATATATATATGTATGTATGTATATATATGTGTGTATATGTGTGTACAGGCAACATAATGAGACAGTCAGAACTCATTTTGTACCATGAATGGAATTTCTCTTGTTTTCCCCTTTGTTTTTAATCAGCTGCTGATGAACAAATATTTCTTCTTTTTGACAACAGCAATAGTCAAGTCACATTGTTTTCTTGTCCTCAAGTGGGCAAAGTTTGTGCTGTTTTTGTAATGTCACCATAGAATACTTCAAAGAAATTACTTGGGCAAGATAAAGCAATCAGGTGAAAATTATCAGACAGGAAATGAGATTCATCTTAATCAAACTGATTTGATGACGGTACAAAATGACTGATGTTAAAGTCAAAATGATAGGCTTAGTATTTTTTATGATGGACTCGATTGTAATCTCAGAGTGGTCATATGGGATGATCCACCTTTCTTTTGTTTAACATTGTGAATTGTCACATCACAGAAACACCCCACTTCTTTGTTTAAATTATGGAGGAATACATTACTTCGGGAATAATTCATACAACATGTGTGATTGTTGTGCAGTTTATGAGTCTAACAACAATGTCTAACAGGACTGTAGGATTGACTGATTAACTTTCAATGCACCTTGATTTGAAAAGACTATTCATCTTGTGTCTTTGCTCACAATGCATTTTAAATTACCACATAACTAAGACTCTAACCATGAGGACATTCTGACTGATTCCATTCATTATGTACATCACATCAAGTCAGTGTATGAGAATGAAAACATTTCTACACTTACAGAGGCACATATCTTTACTTGCAGTACCAATGTCTGGTGTGTCCCTGTCTTCATCACACTTAATACACTTTTCCTGCCAGGGTTGGTCTTGGTAAAATCCCTTGGGACACTGCGTGCATTTGTTGACATCAATGAAGCTGCCTGGCTGACAGTTCACTGTGGCATGAAATGATAAATATCTGGTCAGAACACCAATAGTTAAGAAAACTGCTTTTTTATCCTTTGGGACTCATATGACAAATGTCATTTAGCATCTTTTCTTAGACTATGAATGTGCAAGTTACTGCCATGACTAACATTCTTCTTCTTCCTTTTTGCAGATGTTGAAACAGTTCTTATCATATAACTGTCATCTCTTTGCAGTACTTATTATAGTAGGCTCTCTATAAAAGAAACAGTGAACTGTAGAAGCATTCTGCTTTGTGTCCACAATGGGGATAATGGGGATTGTTTTTCACCTGTGTAATTACATCTCTTTGCCAGACATGAAAATTACTGAACAGTTACTGCCAAAAAAAAAAAAAAAAAGGAAAACACACTTTTCTTTTTTCTATTTGAAATGTTTATCACAGAAGATTTCAATAAACTTTCTAGAAAAGGGAGTAGCATTATCTTTACACCATGTATTTTAAAGCTTACTTAAAGGCAAGCTTTAATTCAGTATCATGTATGATATTAAAATATGTGGCCATATTTCTTAATAATTTTACATTATGTAAGAATGAATGAACATGCCATTAAGTGTGTATTTGTGTGTGTGTGTGTGTGTAATATACATTATGTTGTATGCATGCACGTGTGTACGCATGTATGTATCGAAAAGTTAGTGTATGCTCATTTTATGTACTGTATGTACTTGTTTTCTTTTTTTAAATTACATAACAAAACTGGTCAGGATTTATTTCCTCATGAACAAAAAAGTCTCTATATTTATATTTGTATCTTGGCCACAACAATACAATGACTACATGTCATCTCTGAAAAGAAGACAAGATGCTGCATTAATGAGCAGACTGATACTCTACAGGATATGATGCAACAAGCACATAAAACGAAAAATACGCCACGGCAATGAACTACTGGACTTTTAGTTCAGAACTCGGTGGGGCGTGAAAACCCATAAAACGCCAGGGGGCTGGATCATATTACC
>JBCEWB010073319.1:0-13148 GCA_039654565.1 Peronia peronii | reverse complement strand
CAAAAATAACACCGCTAACATGTTTTTGGCTACTAGAAGTTTATTATTTTACAACAAATAGTATAGGGTGTCCGTGATGTTGCACCACCCCTTTAATGTATTTTATGTCAGTTGTAGAAAGATGCATACTGAACTAGCAATGTTTATTTTAAAAAATATCAACAAATACTTAGAATTGACACAAAAAAGATCATAATTATACTAAAATTTATTGCAAATCTCTCAAAGTAAAAACTATCGGCTATGATGAAACCAAACAAAGATTATTACTTTAAGTATTGATAATTTATATTCCTAATCTCTATGGACAAATTGGTCATTCAGTCTCAATCATCAAATGCAGCAAAAGAAAAAAAAGTAATATGAGATATTTACAACACAGATTGTGCCTTTAGCCACTTCTAAAAACAGGGGGTAGAAATAGACATTGAACGATAAACATTGTCAAAACCATGAAAATAATGAAATTTAAACTTCCCAACTATTCTGAAATGGACAGCAAATTCAGCAATCCAATGCCTATGAGACAGAACATCATTCAAATAGAACATTGTAAACAAATTGCACTACTTGAAACATGCCAAATAATATTGAACATTAAAAGTTCAACGGCAAAATAATATCAACTTAAATAAACAACTGCTTTTCACTTCTAATCAATGGAACACACAAAGAGGTATCTGAATGTAAATAAACATGTTAAAATGTATTATCATCACAGACATGCCCCAATATATTCACACTTCTTATTTAGCAATTTAGACCTTCTGAGAATTACAGACTAACTCTGCTAAACATGTCATTCACAAGATTCAATACTATGAGCAAAAAAAAAAAAGTAATTTGACATGGATTTTTGCAAAAGGGCTCAAATAGAAAAGCAGAAATATAACATACATCGTACAATTCACGGAGTTGTTGGTACATCTATAAAGACCAACAATCAGATTAATAGCTGACATAACAAACAGAAAGATTATCACAAATGACAAAGAAATCTATAATAGATCTTCAAGTCTGCACTGGAGTCATGTTTTTGCCTTCTGTATTTCATTAAGTTGTATTATTGTAACAATTTTGGCATAGAAACTTTGAGAAAAATTTCAAATGCTCCATCCTTACTACAACTATACCATCCGTAAAGAGAGCCAAACCGCTGTGCTATGAAAAATTATATGTCTGCTAACCTCTCAGACACCTAAGTCATAGGAACAACATGGACAACTCTGTATATGTACACCGATGGATGTGGCTATTAAATAATGATAAGAAAAAACCTCTCAGATCATTTCCAGCATTCTGATCCAGCAACTGAACATTTTTACCTGCTCTCACATACCTCAACATTTTCTTGTTTTTTCATTTCTAAAAATAAAAAACAATTGCATAGTTGTGCAACAGTCCCAATAGTGTTAGCAAATTCCTACCTAAGTGAGCAAAATAATGCTCATAGCAGACATACACTGTCTACTCCAAGATGTCTCAGTGTCTCCAATTTGAAGCTTGATGGTTCCAAGAAAGTATCAAAATCCCCTAACATTTTTCATATATCATTCGTTTTAAGAATTGAACCAACTTATTCAATAACATAAATATTCACATCTTGTGGAAAGTTCATCTTATAAGCTGCATTTTGTGACAAAGGTTCCAGCTATTTCCTCAGAAATCATAATTTGCAAACAAGGTTCATATCCTTGCTTAACCATATTCTCTTTTAAGTGATCTCATTAACTCCTCTCTCTAATATAAAACCTCATCCATCTAACCAAATGTTCGAATGCCATACTGCTGAAATTATACCAGAAAAAGGGATGAAAATGATTTGTCAAACAAAATTCAAATATGGAAAGAAATCAAGGGAAATGTATGAAGGACTGCACTGAATTTTTGTTCTTGGGCATAAAAACCATGACAGCCTTTGCCCAAAAGACATCTATTTTCCTCACATACTTCTTTTTTATTCTTTCTTTTCATTGACCAAATACAGAAAGTGAAAAAAAGAAAATTTTTGCTGGAAAAAAATATTGTAAATCTGTAGTTTTCAAAATTTTTTATATTTTATTTTTAAACATCAGATCTTGAACACAATTGTTAGCTTTCCATCAACATCATTTTAGTACATCAATAGTTGCATAATGTCATTTAGCATTTGCTAGATTATTTTCAACCTTTCAATCCAATGTCTCATGAGTAAAACATCACTCATCCAATGCAAAAATTAACACAGTAAAACAAAGTTTGAAAATTGCTGGTTTACATTTTGAAACCATGTACTTTCAGACAATACTGAAAAATCAAATTCATTAATTCCTCAAATCAATAAAAGAGTAAAACATCTATGTTTGTCTCTATATTCCTAAAGATTTTATCTCTCCTCTTTGGTATTGATAATTTCAAGCTGACTTCAATAGTTTTAATCAGTTCATGGATTTTTCTTTCTCTGTCTCACATTTGTCTCTGTTTCTTCATCTTCATCTCTTTGTGCAAGACACTCTTCTGTTTCTTTGTTCTCTGCTCCTTCATTATCATCTTCATTTTGTCCCTCTTCCTCCTCACCACTGTCCGCATTGTTTTCATCACTCTCTTTGTCGATGCCATCTAAATCAACCTCTTTCTTTCCCTGTCTTTCTCTCTTTGTGGTGTTCTGAGACTCATGGTTCTCTTTCTTACTTTCTTTGCCTTTACTGTCATCTTTTGTCTCCTTGTTCATTTTATCACTCATTTCTCCAGTTTCTTGATTATCTTCCCCTTCTTCTTCCTTCTCCACTTCCTGAGTTTCCTCCCCTTGGTTCAGGTCATTCATCTGCTCCTGAAAGTAATGACAATATAAATTTATAATGTACTGGCATGCATCCATGCCTGCTGACAGCAAACTATCAACAACCATTACAAGTTATCGCCACCTCCTTAATCACTATTTGAAAAAATTTCAAATTTCTCTCTTAACAAAAGATTAGCTGTGGACCCAGATGAAATGAATTTCGATGTCAAAGGGAGTTTATTATCAAATTGGATTTCACTGATCATCAGGTCACAGCAAATAATTTTGACAAGATTCACTTATTTTCCTTTCTATCACACCAGCAACTCCAATCTAAACATGAGGAATTTAATTCTCATTTCACCTATTTGCACAACATATTATATTTCAAACACTTTGCGCTCCCAGCTGACTGGAGGGAAACTATACAAACTCAGTGAGCAGCTAAACTAAAGTTCATCATAGTAAAATTGACTGATTACAAAACTGGAATCCTGATATTGATAATGGATCACCTAAAAAATCATAAATCTATTTTTAGTTACGTTTTGTTCATTAACAAAAGATGCCTTAAATTTCAGCATAAATTGATATATATGGTGGAACCTGCGAGAAGTCAACTCGCTTAAAGTCAATTCTTGGCTACAGTCAACCTGTTTCGATGGCCCTGTTTTTTTTCCTCTATATTTCATTAGTTTCATTTCTGATAATGTCAACACCTTCAGAGATGATCTCACTAAAAGTCAACTCCAAAATGGCCCAGCCGTATATTGTGAGGACAAAGAAAAAAAAATGTCAGAGAGAGAGAGAGACATCGAGAGACGCCTTATTAAGACACATTACATTATAGCCTGTGGGCCCTGTCATGAAGATGCACGACTCTCTTCACCTGTCCCGCGTTGGTGGGGATACACAAACATACACCCACACAGCAGTATAATAAATATATTTTGACCTCCCTGTGAATACTAGAGATTGTGTCCCCTGAAAACGGATAATGTCAAGCTTGCTTGAAGTCAACACTTTTTCTCGGTCCCGAGAGGCTGACTTACAGTAGATTCCATTGTGTATGTGTATATATATATATACACTCCAACTTCCCCCTCCCCAATAAGGAACAAAAACAACTAAATGATTATCAACTGTATAAAAAAAGAAAGGTTTGAGATTTAATCAAACAAACAAATAAACAAGACCAAAAAGAAGGCACATGAGATGATAAGACCCTGGAAGATGGCATGCTAACCTGAGATGGAGTGAACTTGTCCACATTGGTTTGCACTGACTGCATGGCTCGCAGGATTCTGGTCATTTGGGCTTCTGTTTCTTCCAGTCTCTTCTGCAGTGCTCTCATCTCCTCAATGGCTGGGAACGATAAGATGTGAGAGATAAAGCTTTATAGTCTATATGATCACACTGGTTCTAATGCCAGAATGAATCTTTTATATCCTGTCTTTTATTTCTCATCTGTCCACAGGAATAATATTCATTGTGAGGTACATCTTAGTTGCCTTTTATGCCGAAGGCTAATGTAAGTCTTGTATAAAATATCCTCATACAAATGCCAAAGCTGGGTATCAATATCATTCATCCGTATAAATGAAATACTGATTTCAGAAAATAATATACTACCACTCATAATTTATAGAATAAAATTTCTATTGACACAAATAAAGCCATCTGTTGTCACCTCAAAAAACATCACAGTGGTAATTTTCCCTTTGTGGCAATAAATTGTACGTACAAACATTTTTATCATCAACACGACTAAGTAAGTCCTCCAGTTCTTGTCTCTGCTGCTGGTCATTAAGAAAAGTCCGTACGTCTCCGCTGCCATCATAATCTGCGGGAAATCCCATCCTATCTAGTGGGGCACCTCTCTGGCCTCTTCTGTTGTACTGTCCTCCACCTGGGGTACTCCAGGAGTTGTTCTTAGACTTATTGAACACCTGCAGGTAAAAAAAAAAAATATGCAAAAGCAACGAAACAGTATCATGACAGTATTCAGGACATTTCACAGTGCCTCCTAAAGGCAATCAGTTAACTTAGAAAAAAAAAAAAAAGAAAAATTTATAATTCCTATAGGAATCATGATAATTCACTGTTAATGCCCAATATAACAAAAGATTAAATGTGAATGCCCAGTATAACAAAAGATTAAAATTTCACTTATGCATGTGCTTTTTAGAAGGAATGAATGGTTATCTACCAGGTGTTTAAACAGTTTTCATCCGTGCATGATCTTGTTTATTCATGGCAGGCCTTTCCTCATGACAATACTGTCTATTTCCATGAGAATGTTCCTTTGTAAAGTCTACTTTTACATATCTGAAAATCTATCTTTTATCACAAAAATACTACTGCTAGATATTCTTAAAGAAACTAAGAGTATGAGCTCTTATACGGAAAATCTATATAAGAAACTGTCTTTCATCATATATACTCTACATATCTTGTCTTTCATACAGTCTGCTAGATACTGTCTGCTAAATACATAAATCTGAGAATCCAGTGTATTCTACCTTGAACAATGTGTAGATGAGATACAAGACTATACCGATGGCATACATAGGTAACACAATGCCCATCATGCCACGGCCAGATCCTTGCTGAGCTTGCTGTCGTTGCATCTCTGCTGCAGCTCGCATACCAGGGTGCGGTCCAGGCTGAAGAAAGATCAATTCATTGCTAGTTGTGAATGTGTGAATATGTATTCCCGAGCTAAGTGTACAAAATATCACACTTTATATAATGGAATGTGATAAATTAGTTGTCCTAAAAGATCAAGTCCCTTTGAAATATTCTACTCTAAGAAACTTCTCTTTATGTGTGATCATGACTAAATTATTATGAAATTTTGTGAAGTGGCCTAAGCACATGAAGGTGCTTTTGGATTGATAATATATATGTGTACTGAGATTTGGTAGGATAAGTCATCACTAATTCCTACTTCTATCACTAATGCCTAATATATAGATTAAATTTTTATGATCTTTCCTGGTCTAGATTTGAAAGTGATTGGCACATGGGCATTTCCTGCATGTGTACTTAAGCTCACAATCCTTAAGATTCCTTAAAAAAGATAATATCTTTGAAAAGTGTACAAACAAAACAGATGTGAATCCTTACCCTCATATGTTTCCGAACATCTTCGGCAGCCGACTTTTTGTGCTCAGGATGCATAGCTTTAAAATTTGGTGGATACATATTTTCTGCTCCAAAGAGAGAATAGGGTGGGGAATGGGGGTGAGCAGAACAATGCAAAATTTTAATAAATTTGTGCACAAAAAGTGAAGTGAAATACTAAAAGAGTGGTGGGTGTTACAGCAACAACATGTTGAATCATCTTTGAATTCTACATTGTCAAATTATCTGACATGCATGCTGCAGAATAGTAGATTCTTGCTAAAGTCTGTACAGATCTATATCTAGCTCAAATAAAAATCTTGTTCCATTTCTGGCAGCAAATTTAATCTAGGTCCATTTGTTAAATATCACTCTTGAATATTAGTGACAAAGCAACACACCTATATTTATTTAAGAATTGACAAGATCCAGACTTTATATTTCTAAAAATGAATGAGCTCTGCATTGTCACACTGAATATAAATGTCTCACGGCCAGTTAAATGAGACGTATGTCGATTTTTCACCATATGGGATTTTTGGTATCGTGAAAGCTTATTTCATATCCTTTCAGGTGGTAAAAAAAGTTTTGAGCTAGCTTGATTCTAGCCAGAGATACTGCAGTTTCAAGTGACAAAGCGGGACCCCCAGCAAATGACCGAAATTTCAAGAAAATCGAGTTTAAATGAATGGACTGATGCCTAAATCTACATACCTATGTCACAAAAACCTGATTTTAATGAAGAAATATTTATAAATTGAGGATAAGACCAATATTGTCTTGTTCAAAAATGAATGTAGGCTGCTTCTGATTTCTGCAATAAAAAAAGAATTCACTATCTGACCTCCCTCATCACATTCAAAGCCCGATTTCTCAGTTTCTAACCCAGCAACTTACGTCTCATTTCGACTGGCCGCAAGACAAATTACAAATCGATAGTCCTACCCATACAAACTCAAAAAAATGTCATTCCTTGCACCTAGGTCTAAATCAAGATCTAGATCTACTTGTTGTTCAACAGTCACAGGGCTTGAGGCTAAAGACTAGATCTAGATTACTTTTCTCTATAGATCTAGTCTAGACCAAGTAGACTATATCTAGATCTAGTTCTAGATCTAGTTAGATTCTAGATCTAGATTCCATAATAATCTATCTAGATTCTAGATCTAGACTCTTTCTGTGTGATCCCATCTTGTTTGACACCCTAGGTTTCAGCAATCTGCTATTCCGCACTTACGTTCGGTATTTTTCTTGGGAGGTTCATAAAGACCAAGCCCTCTTAGTACAAGAGGGTGCATAAAACGAGGATAGACGATGGCAAAACATACCACCATCACCCCAACGGCACCAAACATCTTTAGATTCGACATCTTGGATGACAGCTCTTCGTACAAATGATCTTTCGCATATAAATTTTATATTATTATAACGTCAGCTAAAGAGCGAATGTTTTGTATGAAACAACGGAACTAGCATAATACATCTATGCATTTTCTTGTTCAAAGGCTAATAACTCCATTCATGATTCTTACATCTATCAGATCTACTAGATTTTTCATCCATATAGTTTTGTCCTTGAAATTATCAATGAGTGCCGATAATGCAGTTACAAGAAAGTATCGATAAGGCAATTACAAGAAGATCTGATATGAAATACTGTATACGACAAGAGACTGTCATTGCTTTCCGTGCAATAATTCTACTTTCACATTATTTGCAACATCAAGACAATACTACACATAGATCTACTCACTGATGCTCGGGACACACAGTGACCAGATATGCTGGTACATGTACTGACATTTCGAGCATTTTTCACAGTTAACATATACTTTCACCACTGAGCCATTACTGTTTCCATTATTGTAGTAGGCCTATTTTAACTCACGCAGACCTATTTTAACACACGCACAATAGCAAATTAAAATGCTCCTGTTATCACATTCACCTAGATAACACATCTTCTACTTTCTGACACCACATCTTCAACCACCCGTTCTATAAAAATACCCACAGTCCCTTCCTCTAGTTATCACCATGAACACTATCTCTGCCATGAAGAATATCTAAATCTAATCGTTACAGGCAATCTCTCTACTACAGGTAAATTTGATGGGAAGAAAAAATGTTCTAGATAGCAGGAGAAAGAGAAGAGGAGAAAAACTAGGAGCAGGAAGGTGAGCATGCAATGAGAGAAATGAAAGATATAGTAAGAGAACAGGACAGAGATAGAGAGGAAAGGGGGAGAGGAGATAAGATAAAGGACTGGACGAACGAAAAGACAGAGAGAAAGAACAGAGCAACGAGCAAACAATAGAAAACTACACATCAAAGGATGGAGCTGATGACAGACTGAAGGCTGGAGGCAGAAAAAGAACTACAGCAATATAGCAACAACAGCAGCAGCAAGAGCAACAGCAGAATTTAGTAGTAGGCCTAACTAGGCTTATAACAATACAATTATCTGAACAATGGAGATGGGCACAGTTTTATCTTTATTTTCATTGAAAGAAACACGACATTGTCTGATCTAAAATAATAGCTAGGAAAAGAGATCAAGAGAGAGAGGGGAGAGAGAGGGGGGAAGGGGGGGGGGAGTAAGAGAAAGAGAGAGAGAAAGAGAGAGAAAGGTAGGGGTTGGATGGGTGATGAGTGGACGGGAAACACCGAGTGTTTTTCGTGTGTATGTGTATATGTGTGCGTGTCGTTAGTCAAACCAAGTGCCAGATATATTGCCAAATTATGTCATCTATCATTTATTTGTGGTGTGTAAACCATTGTAAGGCCAGTGATATAAGCTGAAGAATAGGACTGTAGGATTTGGGGAAATGGTGGGAGGGAGTAAAAGGATGAGGAAATACCAGGAACCATGAGCAATAATATTAATAATAATAAATAATGGAGCATATGTTATTTTTGCGCCTATCCCGGACAGCTCAGGCTCGACAATGCATTTTACAATCATTTATTACCCCAATAGGGACATGCAAGATAGCACACAAGGCACCTGCCTGATTGGCGCTAAAAACTCACGTCTATATTTTATCGGGTACCAATTTTAACATGGATCAGGTCACGAAATGTGCATAAATTGTCATGCCCAATGACCAAATATAGGATCCGTAGGATTCGAACCCAGGAACATTTTGATCAATAGCCCGATGCCCCAGTTAATGGGCAATCGATACCACATAACAATCAAGTACATCAAAGATTGTATTTACTGTCCAAGGAGAAGCTGGCCTAAATTGTATTTAATTTTGTCGCGCTATAATCCATGTCAGAATAAATGCATGAACGCAATCATTGTTGCCTATTTACGAAAAGATAAAGACAAAAATATATTTCAAAAAATAATCTAAAACAACAACAACAACAACAACAATAACAACAACAACAACAACAAAACGGTGGAAATCACGTCAGACCACTGGCATAAGTTATGAAATAAGCTTATAAGAAATGGAAACGTATTGTGATGAAAACATGTAGCTTTTCCTTAACAATTAGGAAGTCATATGTATGAGTTATCCAGGGCAGGAGCTAAGGTATGATCATCGTTGCAAAATAAAATGCCATTTGAAAATTTGGCTTGTATAAAAGTGTTCTGAAAAAGGACTATATTTTATTATATCTTATTCTTTCCCGAAGAAGGTCGGACAACAGTCAATGATATACATAGCTAAAGCCAATACAAAATGATGGCCAATGAACTGCTAAGGAGACATTTTAGAACTATATATAATTATAGATTATAATAATATGTATTATACAGTTATCTATAAAACGAACTGTAATGAACACAGATAACAATGCAAAATATCAATGCCATAAACGCTTGTTTATACGAATGTTTAACAACAATTGTAACATTGCAACCTCAAAAACTCTGACAATACCATCAATAACAAACGTTGACGCCATCATCATCACCACCATCACCATCATCACCATCGTACAACAACCATAAAAATAACAGAAACAACATCAGCATCATCAGCTGAGGCAAGAACAAGCAACCATACATAATGATCACAGTGAGTGGTAATTACTTGGCATGCAGAGACAAAGCTGCAACAAATCTCTGAAATAGACCGTCGCTGTAAATGAGTAGTCACTGCAAGATCCACTCTTTCGGAATACTGTCCTTGTATTAATTCGTTTATTGTGCCGGGAAAACTTTGGGTATCAAGTGACAGCTACAACCCACAGGTATCCGCTCCCATTGTAGTGCATACTCGTAAACACCTAAGTGAGAAACAAAGTGCACGGCTCTATTAGTTATAAAATTGCACAAATTTCTAAAGTTACAAAAATGCAATTTTCTAACGTTGCAAGAAATGTACAGATCATGCATACCTCATACTCTCCCTTGGATTTTTTCAAAGCTGGCGATTTTGAAACAATAATGTAAGCTTAAATTTTTAGCCTAAATTGTGAAGACATCAATATGATAAAAGATCAAAGGAATTCAATCTATGAGAAAACTGAGATGGCAATATTTAAAATCTTGGCACTCATGAAAATCAAATGGGCTGCAAGTAAATCGATAGGTATAAGAAGCACACGTTACCAAAAAGGAGTATCCTCACTGTTTCTTAAGGTTTGAAAAATGGGCAACTCCACATTATTGAAAATTTTCCTGACTTCCATTAATAGAACCGTACACGCCTTCAGAGTCACCTTGCACGCCTAGTAAGTTCGTTTTTTCAGAGAAACTATACTGCTATCTTTCTTATCATTGCTTCAAACTTGTCCCCCCCCCCCTCCCCCTTTCGTGAAGATGTAGGTTGAGAAAAGATAACTGGAAAACAAGGACCCTACAAAAAATTAAAAAAACGTTTTTCTGTCCTTTTTTTTTTTTCGTTCCACAATATGAGGATTTATCACGCGTTTACCTTTCTGAGAGATTTTACATTTCTGTGAGATTTTGAACTCCGTGGCAAACGAAAGAAACATCATGGGCGGGTGCTTAACTAACTCACCTGAGACACAGTCCACTCTCCGCAAGACCTGGATGTCGTGATACATCTCTCTACAGGTGGTGATCCAGTGGGCTGTGTCCCTCTGGTTATCGTGGCAGCATCTGGTAGACGGAATCATATCGGAGAGGTGTTAGGGGAAAAGTATTTAGGAGAGTAAACAGGCAGATAGACAGATACTGGATGGATGGATGGATGGATGGATGGATGGATGGATGGATGGATAGATAGATGGGCGGATGGATGGATGGATGGATGGATGGATGGATGGATGGATGGATGGATGAAGGGGTGACTAGATATGTGAATGGAATGACAGACATGTGAAAAGACCGATAAGTAGACAGACTGACAGACAGTTCGACAAACAGCATAGGAAAAAACATACAGAAAAATAACAACAACAACAACAACAACAACAACAAAAAACCAAACAAAAAACAGAACAAAACAACAACAACAAAAACAAAAACAACAACAACAAAAACAAAAACAAAAACAACAACCTCCCAGACTGATAGACTGCGCATGTATCTGTTTGCTCGCATAATACACTCATAGGCATGAATTAATACATACAGGTATGTTATCAAACTCCCACATGACTCCCCTCACACATGTTTTTGTCAGAGCTAACAATGTCCTGGATATTCTATTCGCACCAAAGTTGATTTTATGTGGAGTCTTACAGTTGTATAAAGTGTAAGCACACACAACACATACACACGCACATACAAAAATAAAATACAAAAGGCAAATTGGATTTTCCCGAAGCTACATAATAATATCTCTTTGAGAACTTACGATGTTTGCATCAGGAGACTGGGTTTTCTGTTGACGTCGAAGTTGATCTCGTCCCGGGTCCTGCAGTGGCAACTGCGGGCAAACCTGCTGGCATGACAAGTTCTGTTCAAGCCCACGATCCTCACCTGGCGGAACTCGGTGTTGTCTAAGAGGTTGGGACCGTCTTCAGGGGAACTATCCTGTGTGGGACACACAGAGTTAACAACACATGTATGTTGTAATCATAGACATTCTGTTATACTAGTATGTCTATGGTTGTGATGGACAAAGCTATGTTATCTGGTTTCGTCAAGTTTTATTCCAGTCTTTGAACTTCCGCTTCCCGTTCTGCTTTCCTCTTCCCTTTTCTCTCTCTCTCTCTCTTTCTCTCATTCTTTATCCATCTCCTCTTCTTCTTAACTGTCATTCACTGAGCTTTTTTTCAGCAATAGTGAAGGTCTTAACTCTTGTAATAGTAACCGTTGGTGCTATTATTTCTCCCCTTCTTTCTCCTGCACTACTACCTCTAATACTACCGTTATCAATACTACCACTAAATGCACTACCACTGCTGCTACTATTATTACCACTACTACCTCTATTACACTACTACTAGTATTATCAGTATTGCCACTACCAACACTAAGATTATTACCACTATTACTACTGCTACCACTACTATCACCACTACCATCAGGACTACCATTACTATGGCTGTGACTACTGCTACCACTACTAGAACTACTGCCTCTACTACCACTGCTACCACTACTAGAACTACTGCTTCTACTATTACTGCTACCATTACCAGAACTACTGCTTCTACTATTACTGCTATCACTACTAGAATTATTGCTTCTACTATTACTGCTACCATTACTAGAACTACTGCTTCTACTATTATTGCTATCACTACTAGAACTATTGTTTTTACTATTACTGCTACCACTACTACCACTGCTAGCAACACTACCACCACTAGTATTACTACTGCCACTACCACCACTACTACTACGTAATTCTTTCAATGGCTTCTCTAATTTCTCTGCATGTTTTTGTTGCTTTATTTTCATAGTTTGCTATGGAATAGAATTATGTCAACATCTTCAAATACCAACACATGACAAAGTATAATTAATCATGTTTCATGCTTAGTTTACAATGTAGTCTGTCGTAGTTAATGAGCAAAACCAGTTCGGTACGTGAACCAGTTGAAGACCCGGCGGCGAATGACAATCCTGGGTCTAGTCCCTTGGATTTCAACCTTTTTTTTTTTTTTATCGAGAGCTCGATAGTTAGAGCTAACAGTTTGAGTCTACCAATGAGTGCCAATCTGTGGTTCCAGTTCCCCCGTCTGAAATCCTGCCTGCGAGGCTCTGCTTGCACGAGGAGTGACAATGTATGACTTATGGCCCTCTCCTGTCTGTGTCGATGCCTTTGATGTTTTATACCGACGCAGTAGTATAGGCCTAAACTTAGCGCTCTCCCCCCTCCCT
>JBCEWB010073308.1:0-29510 GCA_039654565.1 Peronia peronii | reverse complement strand
TAGATGAGGTCATAATCAAGTGTTGTATGCACTCTTTGCCTACATATAATCAAATAGTGATGATCTGCGACTGCATGGAGCAGCCAGAAGGAGCCAAACTTTTTTCTACCATTTTTATACGCAGAAAAGGCAGGGCTTTTAAGAGAAAACAAAAGCCCAAAATCGCATTTTTTGAGCAAAATTCAAGTTTCAGGACCCTCCCCCTTAACCTACAGTTGAAAATGAAAGTTCTCAGCTGTTATTGCCTTGAGCTTATGCTGATTTCTGAAAGATGAATGAATGTCTCGATTGTTAAAAATATGATTTCAATAGATGTTGTTAGGATTAAATTAGAGCTGAAAAAAAGGGGAAGGGTGATGCTGTGAGATCTGCCTAGGAGTTGTCATCTGTTTGTTATGTCTGCCCAGGTCTACAGCCAGGCTGCTACAGTATTAGCGCTGTCTGAAGGTCAAAAGACAGTGGATTCCATTTCTATTCCACCTTCATTCAAAACAAAATTTTATTGCAGCAGTAAATTTTTTTTTCTGTGGTCAGATGGGTGGTAAGTCTGAATTAAGTTGACTTAGAGAGGGAGTAGAACTAAATTCAGGGGTACAAACTATAACAGTGGACAACAAAGGTTAGTTCAGTTGTCTCAATTGCTCCCTTCCAAAAAAAAAAAATGAAATAAAAAAATAAAAAGCTTAAAAGGAGCAGAAGAGGAACAGAAATGGAAGCCATAGCGTTTGCACCTTGAGTAACAGCTCAACATTCTGCTGCCAGCTTTCTGCCTCTGACCTGCTCATCCATCAGCTTTGTAACATCAGACTGTTCTGAGTTCAGCTTCATACACATTACACTGTGCCCTCAATTCTGTGTTATATATATCGTCCCTGTAAGTCTCTAAATGCATAAGTCTGCAGAGGTGAACTTTACAGGACAGACAAAAAACTTAATAAATCAAAGTGAAATAATGAATCGCGCGTTTAGATCATGTGAAAAAAAGTGTAACTTTCATTGGTTCCATGGATTTGATATTTATGGGGGAGATGGGGGAAACCCATTCTAGTTCAGTAAAGCCAAAAATGTCATGACCCAATTCTCCGGACTTACGCGTTTAGAGACTTGCAGGGATGATATGGTATTTCATGGTCGTCAATCTATCAGCTGTACATATTCACATTTCTCAATTAAAGATGTTCATATTTCAGCTTCTCTGCCTTGTCTGTTAAGAATTAAAACAGTGTACTCTTAGATCTCAGATTGCAACTTTTTTTTTTTTTTATCTGCTTAAGTTATACATTACAGCTGTCTCTGTGGATATTTTAACAGCTATTTACATGAATTTTCGTATCACTGCTTTTAATCAGTATATGAGACTTACAGATAAGATCAGGTGGCCATCAAACTGCAACAGTGACTAAATTTTTAATGCATTTTATTCCCCCAAAACACTTCTTTGTCCATGTGAAAATCTATTCCAGGATTGACGTTACTGAAATATATTGAGTAAAAAAGAAAAAAACATTTAGTGACATGACCCAAGTAAGAATTAATAAGGATTGAAAGGATTAACAAAATAGATATGCCAATTTCTTATTTAATTGAGCTCAGCAGCAGGTCACCCCCATCATCTTTAATTGCCAATATCTTGTCCTCTACTCAAGATAGCACTGAAGTTTTTTTTAACCAGCAGAAAGGAAAATGAATAAACTTGAATGTAATACCCATAATTCTACATGCTAAAAAATTGACCAGCACCTGATTTCATAGTGGCATGTCTCATGTGTGTATATTGATGTCACAGCTGTCTGTGTGGACAAACATCACAGCTTTGTATGAGGATATTTGTCACAGTTGTTTATGTGATCATATATTACAGCAGTCTATGTGAATATCGCTTCTGTCCTAATGGGTATTTATCACCTGTAATCTCACTGATATAGCAAATAATCAATTGAACAGAGGCCATAGATGACATTTACATGTACAATGACAGTGGGTGAAGGCCAATGATGTGTGTTTGTATGTTTGCTTGTGGTCTGTGCTTCTGCAGTTTGTCATCTGATCCTCTGGGCAGTGTGTCTGCCTGTCACAGCCTGTCATAGTTGGTTTGTCAATTGGTCACTCACCACAGCTGGTGATCAGACAGACAGAGGACTGCAGGATGACAGGCTGCTTCTCTCTCTCTATCCATCTGTTGTCTGCATAGACGTGATTGTCCATACCGGATGCTGAACTCCTGTACATGGAACTTGATCAAAGTGAAGGGCATGGGATGAATATTTCAGTTGACCATAAGGAAAAAATCATGACCTGCTTAAAATATAAAGAAAAGTACATATCAGACATACAATATGAGCTTACAATATGAGTTTCTTTTACATAACACAAACACACATGCACATATGCATACATTCATGTTGACACAATTTACAGATATTCAGACTCATACATATATACATGTGTATAATAGCTTCACAAGGTTCCCTATGATGCCTGTGATACTCACATTAGCAGACATTTATTCTTCTCCTTGATAACATGTAGATTTAATATCTAGATCAGACTCCCAGTCAGCACCCACATTTGTTCTAGTTGCTGATAAATCACTGTCTTGCCTAGGACTTTTAGAAGTGTGTTGTACTGTCCACATACAAAATGTCTACTATTCCTACAGTACTTTGGGTGGAAATGACTCAGATGCAAAGTACAATTTGTTTTGAAAATTCCGAAAAACCTTGTGTCCGGACTTGTCTTGCCTGTGCCTGGAGAGAATTACAAACATTAGTCAGGCATGGATTTCCCCTCTCTTAGTTTATGTCTCCTGCACTTCTCAGTTTGTGATATCCAGAATCTTTTCTTCCAAAGTTAATATGTACTGTCTCTGAGGAATAAACAAAAATTCTACATCATGCAAACATGGAACTCTTTAGAAATTAGGATATTAGGGACTGGTGTTCTAACAGGGAAGTTTCGCTAAGTGAACAGGGATGAAATATAAGCAGCCCCTCACCCGTATGATGCCTGTGCCCACCCACCCCCTCAACCCCTGTCGCCCTTGAATCCTATCATAGACCAGGGATATTAAAATCTGAGGTACTAACAGTAATATGGCAACAATGAATTAACATCTGGATCCGTACTTTTTTGTTGTTGTTTCTTTTTGTCTTTTATGGCCTGCCTGCATAACAGCATCAGAACTAAATACTAACCTGATGTGTTAGAGAAAAGAAAAGAGTTTGGGCTGAAAATTTTTAAATATCCTAAATGTGTTTTCAGTGTCTTTACTGTGGATTTGTGGTTTGTTGTCAGTCGATCATAAATAAATATCAATTATGGCAAAATGTGAATTATCTTATGAGTAACAAAATGACTTTTGTTATAGTGTTGTGAATATACACTGATTAAAGTACAGAAAGAGTTGGTTTTGTTTTCCTCAGAGAGAGAATTCCTTGGTGGTTTTGTTTGTTTGTTGGTTTGTTTGTTTCGTATGTTTCCAAATCATGAAAAAGAAGGTACTCTGTCAGGCGTGAAAAAAAAAAAAAAAAGAATGGAATCTCGTAATAGCTATCAGGCATGTATAAAAAAAAAAAATGGAATCCAGTAATAATTACACAAGAAAAAAGGCTATGAAATGACCATTGGCCCAGGTTAGACTGTCTCAGCACATTTCATTAAATCTAGTCCATAGTGAGAAATGGCAGTAATGAGAGAGAAGGTTATGTAATGCTCATTCAAAAATAGATTAGTTTTGCTCATTTAATATTTTGTACTAAAACTAAAAGAAAAGAAGAGAAAGATAGAAATGTATGTGAAAGTCCGTAGATCTATATGAGCTTCCCTTTAGATTGCCCAGATGCACAGAGATAACCGAAGAGGTAGCTGAAGTTAAAGATATAAAAGTAATGTTCTGTGGAGGAGTTCAGCTTCCAGTCTTATGTAGATCTGTAGCTCTCTGTTCTAATGCACTGTTTCCCAGTCCATCTGTTGTGCGCTCCGTTTCTCCCAGTCACTGGCTCAACATTTGCTACCATCATTTTTCTCCTCCTTCTACCCCCGCCATGCCCGATAGGCCATTCACGTGCGTAAAGTCTGGTCACCACCCCCCCCTGTTGCAGCCTCCCCAATCCCTGTCTCCATGTCAGCAGGAGTTCACTCCCCTGGCACTGATCCCGAGGTAAGTGGCATGCTGGGATGGGGTTGTTGGGATTTTTCTTTTTAACTTTTTGTGCACACTACCCTCATGTTAATTTTCCACGCATTTCTGCCCTATTGTGTACTCTCTGTGGCTTTGTGCTTTCATGTTAACATCAGTGTTGTTAACTGCTCACATACTGACTTTCCATGTTAGCTGCTCTCATGTTAATTTTACATGCACTCATTCCTTGTGTCATGCAGTCTGTATATTACTTGCCAACCTTTTAACTTCCCGCATTGCCTTACCTAAAATTCCTTTTTCCCAGTTCTAACTGTAAAACTAACTTTCTGCATGCTGTGTTCTGATGTTAACTTCATGTATTAAATCTCTAACAATTATTTTGCTTGTTATCTTGACTTACATTAGCCGCTGTAGTATTCAAGTGTTCATTTTGTACATGAACCCCCATACCGATACAGTACATGCACCACATTCATTTGGATTTGATATGCTGGGGTAGAGAGAGGAAAAACTGATTGTGTCTGTGGTCTGGCTGATCACACTGCACATCCTTGCAGTCAAATCACTAGTTGGTGTCTGTGTGTCCCACACCACAGTGTTTGCTGGGGCTGTGTCAGTGGGACTTCTTTGAGGGTGATACTCTCAGGCCTTGTTGTAGATAACATCAAACGGATAGGCAATTGTACAGATGTGAAATGTCACATAATAGACAATAGATACAATAGCTTTTAAATAGCTGATATGACAGCTCTTAGGCATCTCCACATGATAGGTGAATGACATCAACCATGACAGATACTGTTATCAACAGATGATTTGACATCCAGAAAATAAATATCACTATAAATGTGTGATATGAACTGGATATGATATTCAGTGATAGACAGCATAGACAGATAGTTGATGGCAATATGGACATTGCCATAAATAGGTAGTATGACAGGTACTACCACTGAAACTACTATTGACATTTGATATGACCTTTACCATGATAGGACCTACTATTGATATGTGGTATTAAGTTATCATGATAGGCCCTATTGTTGATAGGTGATATAAAATTGTCATGATAGACACTACTAGAGATGAGTGATAGGTACTGCTGCATGCAAAGGATATGGCATTAGCCAGGATGGGCACTGACACAGATGATGTCTATCAGTTTTCTGACAATGAAAATGATCAAAATTTTGGCAATTATTTGAGATCTCACCAAAACTGTCAAGTCAGCCACCAATCCAGGTTTTGTTTGCAAAGGATGAGTATTGAACAATACAAACATCAGTGTGGAAGTTCATGTGTTGAAGTCTTATTTTTACTTTGCTTACTTGTTTTGCTTCTTTTTTCTCTTCATTTTCACTTTAGTGTCAGTCAAAGTTAAATCTAGTCTTTTGCAAGTTTCAGATCAAATTTTAAATATTTGATTTCGGCATTGATTCACTGTTTATTGTGGTAGGTTAGTTGTACCTAGCAATATGATCTAGATTGATCCATCTATCCAAAAGGAATCATGTTCTAGAACTTGAAAAAGGATTTTGTCTCAATGAAGAAATGTGAAAAAATGAGATTAAATTGTTTGAAACTGTGAGAGGGATAAAAATGAAACAAATCTGCAAGGTCCTGGAACACAGATTGCTATCTGACGAGTAATATAACAAACATGTTTGTATATTCCTCAACCAAGGCAGTTTGTGCTACATTTTGTCATGCATGTTTTTGCATTTCTTGATTGAAGCAATATTAGCCGTGTGTGTATATTATATTTCCCAACCAAAATGTATATGTTGGTATTGGTATGTTATTTCCTCAAAGCAATACATGTATTATGTGTATGTCATTAAATTCCTCAATAAGGCAATTTTATGACATGCATGTCCATATATTCTTTCAGCTGAGATAATATTACAGACATGCTTCTGTACTCTGTGAATGAAACAGCATTACATGCATTTTTTGGCGTATTTTTTGATCGAGACAAAGTGATCTGTACAGTGGAGCCTCATGTTGGGCAACACGAAAAACAATGAGAACTCATGAATAACGACAAAATTCCAAATCCCCATTTTTCTTGCTATATATGCTGCTAATAACAACAACTGAAAATCAAAATATCGCTAATAGTGAGAATTTCTGAGTAGACCCATCCAATTCCAATAGCTCTCGGACCAAGTTCAGCCATGTAGCTCGCCAGATGCACGCTGTCGATCGACTTGCCTACAAGCAACTGTGCACTGCATGCTCTGCCTCTCTCACAGCGCACTTTCTTTATTAGGTTGCGACACAACAGTACAATATTAGTTCCACGTTGCTGATGGTAATAATGCCTGGTGACCACATGTGCAGAACATGATATGTACACGTGTTCTAGTAATGGTACTCTCAATGTGTCGGCGTGTGCATAGTCGGGATGTTCGCATTTGTCCAGCAATCACCTACTGCAAGGCTGAAGTATGCACTATTGACATGCGATCTGTGTATCTTTGTTAGCAGATACACCAGTTTGTTCCTGTTGTAACTAAAGGACATGAATCAGCATCAACCAGAAGGTCACCATCCTAGGGGCAGTGAATGTAAAATCAAAACCTAATACCAAGGCAATGCCTCCTGAGACAAAATGTGATATGGCATGTGTGCTGAGCTCATGTTTGCCAACAGGGGAAGTAACTGTGCAAAAATTATATGCAGAACATTATTATTTTCCTTTAGAAATACTACTGAACTACACCTTTTTCACTCTGTATACAGTGGTACCTTGACTTAAGACTAATTCATTCCATTATCAGGCCGAAACTCAATTTGCTCATATATCAAATCAATTTTTGCCACTGAAATTGATTGAAATGTCATTAATCCATTCCAGTCCCCCAAAAAACACACTGATTTTTTTTCGTTTTATGTTTTTTAAATAAGAAAACTGTATTTATAAACAACAAATATTACACAGAAACATAGTAAAAGAGAATATGGACAAATAAAGTAATACCTTTTCAAACATGGTTAGAAAAAAAAAATTAGGTAAAATAACCGCACAAAACGCGATCACAACACAGCAGAGATGCTTCCACGGTGAGGTATACATGCTGAGAACATTTATGGCATAGAAAATTGGGTGGATTTTGTGGCATTCGCTGCACCAACTCGCGTATATCTGTGTATCTGAAGCTTGCTCATAACACAGATTTTGGCTTGCAATCTCAGAAATCTCGCCATTATTATAGAATAGCCAGACATGGGGAATAAGGACAGATGATTGTCAGATTTTTGTCAGAACACCAAATATTCATGAGTTTCATTGTTTATTTCTGCCTGAGACAATGTAATGCGCATGTTTGTATGTTCCTTAACCAACAAACACATGAATGTGCAAGTAGCCACAAGTTCAGACACTCTGCTTGACCTTAAGAAAGCGAAAAAGTAGCCAATGTTGATGTTTGGCATGCACAGGTACAGTACTCTCTATTCAGCTTAATCCTGGGTAGCCAGACCTCCACCTTTCCCAATTAAAACAAGCCATTTTGACCATCAGCCAGGTTATTTTCATTCCCTTTGATGGGCACATAAAGGTATACAACAACCATTATAAAGAAAGAAAAAAATCACTTTTGCTCTTTCAACCTTAATATATATTTATACAGATGAGAGTCATACCTACAAATACAACATAAATATAACATGTTTTGTTCACTAGATCACAGAACTGTGGGGTAATAGAGGGGGAGAAGGTTATCTGTATTTTTTTTTTTTTTTTTGGTAAGAGGTACTGAATGGAGAAGGGAAAAGAGACGTGAGGAAGGATGACATCGAGCTTTGCATTACTACTGATCTTTGCAAATTTCTGATACTTTGAGGGGCCACTTTTTGAACAATCATTGTGTAGATAGAGGTGGGGAGAGTGTCATAATGTGGCTAAATGCAGGGCACCAGCTGGCTTCATCTGTCAGATTTCTGTCTTTGTTTGCTTGAATCTATGCTGTGCCATATTCTTGGGATCATTTCATGTTTGTCTCACAATTTTGTTCCTGTCTTTATTTCTTTTTTTAAATAGGTTTTACTGATGCGAACAGTGTAGAAAATTAGAGCAGACTGCAGGGCCTAATGGAGAAAATAAAATTTGTGTTTATGAAAGATTTGAGGAGGGGGAAGGGAACTATCAAGAACAGTTGATCTAAATCTAGATTATGAGAAGGGCAGTTCTATGAAGTTCTGTGTGTAGAAATCTACAGATCTTTAACATGAAAGAAATCACCAAAAGTATTTTTGCATGTGTCATGTATTCCCCCATAGTCTTTATATTTTCTTTGACAAATTCACCTCAGTTATGCTGTCATCATCACTCATTCCAGCTGGAAACACATCTAAATCAGTGGCATTAAGGGGCGATTTCAGATTTATCACTGTCTGTGTAATTCAGTCAGCTCACCCAAATGTTCTCAACAGATGCAAAGTTAGGCTTTCCAGAGAGCACTTTGCATGTACATGTATTTATATTGTTTTAAAAGAAGAATCAGTTCCCAACAAACTGCTGACTATAATTACAAAAAATGGTGTACAGGCGCACTTTGCTCAAGAGAAGTTGCGGTCTTTCTCAAGTTTTGACCAATCATAAGCACAAGGAATCTTAAATTTGTCTTCATATTCCCCAGTAAGTGAATCAGTGTTTACCATTTTGAACCAGAAAGATAGGCAGTCTCCAGAAAGTTCTACATGTCGGTTCATGTAAAGGACCAGTAAATAGGAGGATGTCTTTGTCATTCATGGATAAGCCAGCTGGACTCACGAATCTGCATTTTTATTATATGGTCAAGTGCATATAACTCAAACCAGTATCATTTGACATGACTCATCCCTCAAAGTAGAGCCCTTGTTCTTGAATTGGTTTCTCAATGATCTAAATACATGTAATCATTTCACATGAAACTTGAAAAGAGACTGATTCATCAAGACTGGATACAGGCACAAGCAAATGGTTGCATTCAGGTGTTGGTGATGGATACTGAGCAAACCATGGACACTTTTATCCACAAGCATTCTCTTGGCAGGTGGCCAAATTAGATTGATCTGTTGGTCGACTTTAAAAAAGGTGGTCACAACAAACATAGACATACTGGGCAATCAAATATCTATTTGTCAGTCAGTTCCATATCTATGTGGTTTCACAGAGCTTTAAGTGTGTATAAGATATCAGCAGACATGAGGCCCTCAGGCTGACTCTTCTCTTCTGTCTTTCTCAGCTAAAGAAGGCATACTTTCGACAACTGGAGGAGATTCGCAGTCTGCAGGAGCAGCTGCAGTTGAAAGACCGGCGGATTAAACAACTGGAGAAAGAACTGGAGATGATGAAAAATCAAGACACCGACCTGGGACCTGGAGAGAGTAACTGTTAGGTTTGTGCCTTGTATGGGAGACTTTCCTGTGGGTATTTTGACTTGTTTCACCCATGCTCCCAGTTAGATGTCATCTCTTTCACTTACTAAGATATGAGCTATTTTCAGATTTACAGTGGTAGAACCTGACCATTGCGAGGATTAGACAGATGTATGTAGAAAAAATAAAAGCATCCATTCAACAATGCACTTTATATATACAATCTATAGAAACAGTGCTTTTACTTGAAGAAAAACCCGAATCAGTCAGTTTTAATTTGTTCTTCAAGAAAGTTCAAAATTTAATGCGCATAGAACTTTTTTTCTGTCTGTTTTATTTTGTTTCCATCACTACTTGTAAATTTCAGATTGGTATCAGAGAGAATAGTCCATTTCACCACTAGAATTATTACTATAGCATCTACCAAATACTTCAATTTGCATCTTGCTTTTCATCAACTCAAAATTAACACAATAGTCTCACACTTTTACAGTACACTATAAAAGCTATTTCCAGTGTCAAACCACCAATATCAAATATCCTTGACAAAAGTAATCCATATTTGCTATAATAGTTCCATAGTTGTAATAAAATAATAGAGAAATTTCGTGGGATCAGTCACTGGCGGATGACATACTATCTCACAGCATCTGCGATATCGGACATTTTGATTAGAACGGATTGGGTAGTTCAGAATATGACAAAGATTACATCAGATAAAAAAAAATTGAGGCTTTTGTAAGAGTAAGCAGGGATGTCAACCTTTCAACTTTAGCCAGCTTTCTGATCGTTACTGACTTTATTTTTGACTGATCCACTGGCCAATTTAAAAAAAAAATCTTTTTTTTTTTAATGCGATCCGTGTCTTGGGCAATGAACTAGAAAATGGAAACTCGATAGTTGCACATGCTCTTCACAAGGGCCGATTACCCTAGGCTTGGGGGTTCATTAAGATCTATAGCACGAAGTTCATAGCCTCAGTTCTTCAAATCTTACAATGTTCGGTTGACAGTAGTTGAAAGTTATCACTTGAATTCCGCGACAAAAGCAAATGATATGGCCACGCTCTAAGAGAAGACTGAAGAAACAACTGATACAACAAGGGAGTCATTTCCGACTACAATTCACATCTAGACAGAGTAGCCACATTCCTATTTGAAGAACTGATGATGATGACATTAATTGCCTAGAGCACATACTTCTTCTTCTTCTTCTTTTTTAATTTGCTAGAAATAACAAATCATTTTTTTTTTAACAGCAGAGCTACAATCAACCTATATTCAAGAGAAAAATCGCAAAGTTCTGTAGACATAGAACTGGTAGGTTTAGTTTTCATGTCATAAAATTACACAATGGGACTGTGCCAGCCGATCCTGTACAATTTTCTGACTTTTTCATGAAATCAGTTTGACATTCCTGAGTATGGGCTGGCCATAGATTGCCTCATATTTGACTGCATAAAGTAGTAATACTCTGCTCTAGGTTTGATTTCCCAACGACATACAATACCTTTGCTAGTACCTTAAGCTCAACCACTTTGTACAAAATCTTCACACCCCTCCACTACATTTCAAACCACTTTACCCTACCCTCTCCACTCCGTTCTTCTCCACTCTACTCCACTCCACTCAACTCGAGTCCACTCCACTCCACTCTACTCTTTTCTACTCCACTCTACTCCACCCCACCCCACTCCACTCTACTTTATTCCACCCTTCTCTACTCCACCTCATTCCACCCTTCTCCAGTCCATCCCACTCCAGTCCACTCTACTCCAATCCATTCTACTCCACTCCACCCTACTCCACTCCACTCTGCTCCATCCCCACTCTACTCCACTCCACTTGACTGTTCCATCTCACTCCATTCTACTCTCTTCCACTCCACTCTGCCCCCCCCATCCCCACTCCACTCTACTTCACTCCACCCTACTCCACTCTAGTCTATTCCACTCCACTCTTCTTCTTTCCACTCTACTCCACTCCAGTCCAATCTACTCTACTCCACACCACTCTGCTCTGTTATATTACACTACAGGCTGCTCTTTTCCACACCACTATACTCCACTCCACTTCACTTCACTCCACTCCACTTCATTTCACTCTGCTCTATTCTACTCCACTTCACTACACTACACCACACAACACTACACTACATTGAGCTACACTGTACTGTGTTGCACAACACACATGACACCACATGAAGTAATATAACTCATCACTTTGTCCTCAGATTTGAGCTGTTCTGAATGTGACATCTACTGGCATCCAGCATCTGTGACAAATAATGATATCTGCTGCCATTCAAATCTGTGACAGATTATGACATCTGCTGGCATACTATGACAAATTGCATTGTCAGCTGGCATCTATGATCTGGGACAAAGTGTGACATCTGCCGGTATTTACTGTCTGAAAATTTGTAATAGGCTACATGTTAGCATGTTATGGCAAGTTGCAACATCAGCCGGCATCTAGAATTTGTGACAAGTTGTGATACCTTCTTATATTTTATCACAGTGTTCCACTTACTGATCACAACATCTGTGACAAAGTGTGACATCTGCAGACAGTATGTGACAGATTGTGACCTCTGCTCACATTTTGAGCCTGTTTGCAAGTTGTGACATCTACCAGCATTTTGTGCCTGTGACAAGTTGTGACATTTATTGGCATTCTGTGGCCAGTTGTGACTTCTTTTGGCATCTCATGACAAGTTGTGACATCTATAGACATTCAGAGCATGTGACAGCCAGACAGAACATGTGATACTTGACATCCGGCAGCCTGAAAAATTTATTGGCCCTGGTATAGCCTGGTATAATGTGAGCAGCACGTCAGTCTCCCAGCTGATGGGAGGACAGTGTGGCATGGACTGATATGATGTCTGTGACAGATGATCTCATAGACAAAATATCACGGGTCAAATATTTTCCTTCTCATTGTGTGTGCCTAATGTCACGGGTCAAATATTTTCTTTCTCATTATCTATGCCTGATCTGTCAATATTGCTGCTGCTTTGTGTGTATGAGTGTGTCTGTGTGTGTGGAGAAGGCCAGGCCGAGGATTGGCCTGCAGGAAACATAATGACATACTGTCAAGTCCACTCAAACCGAACTCTGGGTGAGGAAAGGGGGTGGGGGGATAAACAGCATATGAGGGCCAGTGCTGCCAAGCAATGGATCGATAATCAAGCATCCTGGCAGAGCCTATAGTGCAGGTATACGCGTAAATGTGCTACACATGTTAGATCTATATGTATAACGAAGTGTGTAGGTCATGCTATAATAGAGCTCTGCGCCCGTCATATTGGTCTCCTACTGTGACTTGATAGGCCAGATTCTACATAGTGCTAGTTTATTTTTCACTTGCGATTGACTCGCTTATATCCTCACAGACTATGTCATGACTTCCTTTAGCTGTTTTCAGAGTTAAAACTTTATTTCAGGGGTAAAACTTACTCAACTTTTTAGTACCAAAGCATTAACAGTCCTTTTTAGGGCTAAAACCTACTCATCAGCAGTTCTTTTCAAGGCTAAAACTAACATCATTCTACCTCTACCTTTTCTTTACATTACTTTTGCTTTCAAGGCAGCCCTTATTAGGGCTAGCAGTCCAATTATACGAGAGGGCTTGAATTTAAGGTAAATGCAAAGTTTGGGAGCCAAAGCGTGATTTCTTTATAAAGGGAAATAGTCCTGGAATAAAATAAAATAGCGCCTCATTAGTCATTCGAGAATTGTTTTCCCCTCCTCCCATGTTAAAAACTGGAAGACAAATTCTCTTTAATCAAACCCATTAGGTTGGTCCTGGCAAATTCGATTTAAGGGGACTCAGCTGTGCATGTGATGTGAAACATTGCTGGTCAAGCTAGGCTTGACAGTGTTCTACCTAATCTGCTATGTTAGCAGTAACACGGTCACTGTATACATGTGTGTGTTCATGTGTGTGCAATCATTGCAGCAGGTGTCATGGTGAAAGCTCAGGTTGTGTGGGTCAGGTGTTCTGTCTTTGGTCACTCTTCCATCTCCACCTTCATCAACACTGTATCCAGCACTGTAGTGGAGCCAGCATGTGTAGTGGTAGTGGTAGTTGTCAGTGATGGTCTTTTTACATTGACACTATTGGTTACTGTGGGCCAACAGTGGAGCTGTTAATTACTGTGGGCCTGCAATAAAACTGTTGATTTTTGCATGCCTTATTGATGTTTATTGTGGATCTTCAGTGGAGCTGTTGATTACTGTGAGCCGATACTGGAGCTGTCAATTACTGTGGAATTACAGTGGAACTGTTGATCACTGTGGGCCTAACAGTGGAGCTGTTGATTGCTGTGAGCCCTGAGTGGAACTGTTGATTGCTATAGACCTTGCAATGGAGCTGTTGATTACTTTGGGCCTGCAGTGAAACTGTTGACTACTGTGGGCCCGCAGTGGAGCTGGGGTATACAGTGGAGATATTGATTACTGTGGGCCTAGAGTGGAGCTGTTGGTTACTGTGTGTCTGCAGTGGAGCTGCTGGTTATTGTGGGCTTACAGTGGAGCTGTCGCTGATAGACAAAACTTTGCAGTGTGGTAGAAGTACTATAACCCTTAGGAGTGCATCACATGTAGCTGACAGCAGCCACATGCCTAGACCTGGTGCAGTCTGACTTGCACTTGCACAGCGATTCACTCTAGATTGTTAGAGATGTATATGTGTGTGGGTGAGTAAATGAGTGAGTGGCAGGTCATGTGAGCAAAGAGCAGAGACTGCTGTGATGTGTAAAGTCAGCCGTAAGATAAGACGGTTGGATGGTCTTAGGCCCTCCAGTAATAGCTTATAACACTACAGTGTCTTTGAAACTTGGAATAAGGTCCAACTTTAGCAGTATAATCTGTTTCTTGGAGAGAAAAGGGATAGGAGAGAAAGGGCGCCCTGTGTTCTGATAGTCTGATAAAATGTGCCTTACCAGTGATGTTTTTATGTAAGATCTGAGTTCCCCTGTGCTTCATACCTGACGTCTCTGATCTGACTTCGATAATTTTATTCTTTTTATTTAACTGGGATAGCCTTACAAGTAAGCATGCAACTTAGTGATTTTAACGGATGCAATGTTAGACCTGTGTCTTTTACATGTAATATACGAAGTTTTATACTTACATTTACATAAAGTGTTTTCTTGATGTGTTCATATGATCAGCAGCTTTTGTATGTACGTCTTTCTGTTTAATAGATTTGTCTGTGTGAAATGTGTATATGTATGTAAGTATGTAGTTTTATGTATGTATGAATATATGTATGGATGCATGTGTGTAATGTGTCAGTACTGTTGATATATGTTTCTATGAACGTATGGGTGGAAGTGTTTATGCATGTGTTGCGTTTATGTGTGAAATAGCCCGCAATCAGTATGTCCTGTAGTTTTGTTGCCTTTGTGCCATTTAATTTATACAAATCTCAGTCTCTGTGTGTGCCTGGCCCAGATGGGGGTTGGATTGCACGACAGATTTGTCCACTTATTCTTTGGTATGATCATGACTGAGCAAATTATCAGTAAGGGCTAATGATATTACAGTGGTCTCTGCCTAAGAGCCCAGTCATCAGGAGACAAAAAAATGCGTGCTCTTAGATGGACGGGCTTATAAGCAGATTGAAAAGTTATGCAACCCGTCTGACCATAGACTGTCTTCACTACTGTGATTAATTGATCATTACCGTTAGTTAAAGATATCACTGTGCAAATAGAAACAGCTTTATCCCTGTGTGGGTGTTGCAGTTAGATCTAACAGTTCCTGATCTTTTTTGGCGTATGATTTCATCAGTAATGTCCAGCATTTAAACATCGAGTGATTTTCCCACTTTATAATTGTTGAATGAAAACATGATATTGCAATGTTACTTTGCAGATAATCACACATGTGACTCAAGTATTTAAAATTAGCCAGACCGGCGGAAGTAGGAAAACAACTGACCAGTCAGGAGGCTAAACTTATTCATCCTTATCCACAGAGCCAATCACAGGTGCTGTCCCACTTGTTGTCAAACAAAGAAATGCTTACGGGTCAGTCGCAGGACAGTCTGATTATGCAGTAGGACAGCCTGATTATGCAGTCATACATCAACCATCACTTTTACTCCTATATGTATCTGTTCCCTCCACTCCTGTTCCTGTTTTACTGCACATCTAGCACTGCACGTTTCTCTCAAGTGAACAGTCTGATGTGAAATTACACCATACGTACTCACATGTCTTGGCCCGTCTCTGAGCCTTAGGTGGGTATTTTATTTGGAAGACAGTTCTTAGAGGGGTCAGTTATAGAGAAAAAATTCCGTTTCGCAGTAAAGGCGGGCTCTTAGGCAGACCGATTCTCAGGTGGAAACCACTGTATTACAATTATTAGACTCTCATCTCAGTGATTTACACTTCATGGTTAAGTCCATGTATGTAGTATGTTTGTATGACAGCATGATGTGTGTGTGTGTGTGTGTGTGAGGAACAACAGATTCAACAGATGTATGTGAGCTATGTGTGTGCATCAGTGTGTGTATGTGTCTGAATAGAAAGATTAGGTGTGTCATTGTTTGATGAGTGGTAACGTTTAAGAAATGGTGTACTGTCAATCCCCTTTAGTAGACAAGATTTCCAATGGTGCTTTTTGTCTGATTTTACGTTATAACTATACATGTATTAAGAAAATGTTTAGTTGTCTCCAATTCCAATATGATGTCACTGACACAGACTGGACATAAGTCGTAGTCTGGCCTCTTGTCTGTGAGAGGTGACAGCTCCATGTTTGACATCATTGTGGCCATGGTCAACTAGAATCTACTGTAAAACTTCTTTTTATTTACTCCAGTCATTTTTTGTTATAGTTTACACTTAGATGAAATTCATATTTTAGATGATCTGTCTTTGTGTATCATCTATTATGTACTATGTACTATTGCTTGATCTGTTCAGTCTCAGTTTTTACCTGCCATGTATTGTATTCTTACACTTGTCTTATTGCATTGTTACAGTTGTATACACCCAATACTGTCTGCTGAATGTGTTTGCCAGTCTTACTGTCCATTCTTATAATCTTTTTTTGTGACTCTCTTTTTGTTTCTCACTTTCTTTCTTTCTCTCCCTTTGTCTTTCATACTCTCTCTGTCTCTCTCTTTGTCTCTCACCAGCTCAGGATGACCACCTCAGACAGACCATAGCACTGGCAGGGCATCAGCACAGATGATTGGATAGATCAAATCTCCAGTTTGTAGTACTTGTATGGGTTCAGGGTCAAACTTTGTGGACACTTCACAGGGTAATTGTTTTCACTGTATGATCAAAAATGCCCAGCAAGTTTGGCCACCTATCACAGTTTACCATCCCTCACACAAGTTTGACTGCCTTGTGCACAGATTTAACTGCCCTGTGCACAGGTTTGACCATCTCTTATACAAGTTTGACTCCCTTCACTGATATGAAGAGATGAACAGAGCTGATCATGAGGCTGTACTGTGGCCACATGTTCGACAGGTCAGTTCTTGGAGAGTGGCCAGGGCCATACCAGTGGAAACTGTCGAGAGATGGGAAAAAAGGGATGGTCACTGATCAGTGTCAAAGAGAGGAATGAGGTAGAGTGGTCAAATATGCCATGGTCTCTTTGTGGTCAACTCCTGGTTGGTATGTGGGGTGTTGGAATAAGAATCTGGAAGGACAAGGATGTAGATACCCAGAGCTAGAATAAGGGGACCTTGAAGGGAGAGAGAACGTATTTCTGTAGAATACCTTGTTCATCAGTTTGAGTTTTTCTCAACCTCTTGGTATAGGTCTATACTTTCCACAAGAGAAAAAGACAAGCTGTTGCATCATTCCCATTTTCTAAAAAATGTTTTTCTGTTTTGTCATTATATTATGCTCAAAGAGGGATCGAAGAAGTCAGTTTTCATGTTCTCGATACAGACATTTTCAGAGAAAGTGTTTTGCCAAATTCCAACCGAAGGGGGAGAGGGTAAAACTGGCTACATTATGTGTCTGTCTGCCAAACTGTTTGAGGTGGTCATCAGACAGATGCACATAACCCACTGCATGACAGACGGTTGTCTGGTCAGCAGCTATTGTGATCTTCTACTTCAATTTTAGCAAGAAAAACTGTCTTATTTTATATTTTCATACCGTGACAAATCAAGGAATACAAGGTGGTCTCTTTCACTGCTGTCATACTTATTGGTTTCTGATTGATACCTGTTGGCACTGTTGTGTTTTGTTGTTGTTGGTGTTGTTGTTATTGTTGTTGATTGTTCATGTACAGACACGTGAAAATGGCTAGGTCAGCACAGACATATTAATTGGATGAATAGGTCGATACCATAGATTACTGAAAATAGTTAGATTGCATGCTCAGCAACAGAGATGTGAAACGCAATGGTGATCACGTGGCCATGTTGTTTGTGTGGCACTTTTGCTGGTACTCAGCCTAGCATTGACTTACAGTGAAATATTCAATAATCGGCAGACTGAACAGGGTCGTGACATCAGCCTTCAGGCTGTGAGCAGAGCACATTACCTGCCCTCGTTTAGCGAGTGAGCATTTGCAGTCATGTTACATGTATGTTAGGAAATTAGTCATTTTTTTCAAATGGTAATAAGATAATTATAATCTAATAAAAGATTGATAAAACTGACATCTTGGAGATTAGGTGCATATAATTTTTACTGGAATAATGAATATGTAATTCAGAGTCAAAGTAGTCAAAGTATATGTATCTGGGTAAAATATACATATATAATATGCATATGAAGACTCCAGTGGAAATATCAGATAAGTCACATTTTCTACAAAGGGAGAAAAACAGAAATTAAAGTTTAGAAGTCTATACTTTTTCATTGTAGGCCTATACCCTTTTAAAAACTCTTTTTTTTTTTATCTGGTTTTTCCAAATTATTGTTCTAGTTAACAAATCTTAGCAGTGTACTTTATAACGTCGGGGCAATAACTCATTTTTCACAAAAATGTGACATCTGGTTTTTCCTCTGGAGTACTATTTATGTATACATACATTAAATGTCACTACAGATTTCAAATGTATCTCATAGGCTTCCCTGTCTGATAATGGACAGTTGATTATTATTTCTGCAATTTTATAATACAGCAAAACATGTACTTTGCACCAAACATTGGCATCTTTAATTTGCAATACTGGTAAGAAAATCATGATTCACTCATGACAGTCCAAACTTCTATGCAAGCGGAGTAGTTAGTTATGGGCTTAGTCCAGCAATAAATTACACAGTCGACAGGTGATTGTGCTGCCAGTGGCATCAGAATTTCCTGTTGCATGGGGAACTTTGAATTTCTTTGATTTTGGTGCACTTTGATGTCCTGTCATTAATAGCCACTCTCTCACAGGAACAGGTGCCAAGGTTTTCATCACACAAAAGCTCAACATCCCACCTGTTATATGCGCCTATTATCCTTCATTCTCTTTTTCTGGCTATCTTTCCTCAAATAGTGGTCTTGAAATGGATGTGCAATTCAGACTCTCGGGCGATTGAAAATTTAAATAAAAGATTCCTGTAGACCTAATTGAACCATAGAAATCTTTGTTTTCCGTCAAATTTTTTTTTTTAATTTCAAATACATGTAGGCCTACATGTTCTTCTTAGTTCATATATAGTAAAAAAAACGAATAAGTAACCTATTAGTGTCACTACAGGAATATATCAAGATTTTTCTGTTTTCAAGGTGAAAAAATGTGATAAAAAAATGTGCATTCAGCATTGAGTGCATTCTTTATGTAATATCACAACAATAATTAAACTTTTATATTCTTTGATTTAGACAGATCTGGAAACAACAGAAGCAACTATAAATGTAGAATACTCAAGTTTAGATATATTTTGACAAACTTTGTCTTGTCATATTTGGAGAGAAATAGATTTTGGAAACCAACAAGATTCTAATCGTTTGGTGATTTACTCTTGCACAAATTGCTAAATCAAGTTGACGCCATTTTTTTCACAAAGATAACATAAATACATGTACATGTATTCATAAACACTATATTAAATATCTAGCACATGCACTTGCTTACTTACAAAGCATATCTCAGAAGAACTGATGTGATATTGAATTCAGCAAAGAATGCGTGTGAATAGAATGTGCACTTTGAGGATGTTTTATGCGAAAATCTCCATCGAATGCTGTCCTCTGTTTGCACACTATCGTAATGTGCAAAAAATCAGTTCCAGCAAAGCAGGGCTCTGGTCAGTCTTACTCTTAATCTGTGGTTCCTGTGAAAAAAACGGTGTACATTCTGGTCTCTCTTTGTGCGTGTGCGAGCCACTGAGCATGGGATCTACTATTGTAAGTACATCTATGTCAATACAAAACATGTTAGAGAACAAATACTGTAGGTCAGTACAGACTGCTCTTGCTTTCATTGACCTGACATATTCAGCCATCACTTAAAACATATATTATTACATATTAAAATATTGATAGTATGCAGTATTGTTGGGTTTTTTTTGTGTGTTTTTTTTTTTAAACTACAGTATTTACTTGGTGAACTACTGTATACGTACCTACCTACGTAATCGGTACTAATCAAGCCTATTGAAACTAGATGCCTTTCAAATATAGATATATTGTAGTGGTATTAATTTGAGGGGGGGGGGGGGGGGGCGGAGTTTCTGAGAGTCACAGTGGAAACCAGTGGGAGGAGGTTTTTTTAACCATTCCCAGAGAATTCGGCATGGTCAAATCAGAGGAAAGCAATAGAAAAAAATATTTTAATCAATCAAGGTTGCTATGGCAACGGCCGCCAATCTTGAATTTGGTTTCGCGATATTACGTAACTTTATTATAAATAGGATTATACGTTATTTCACCGATTTTCCTGAAATTTTGCTTACATACTTTTCAGTTCAATATCTAAAAATGATCAGAACATATTTTTGGTAATGAGCTTTTTTTTTTTTTTTTTTTTACAAATTTTCAAAATCAGTATGTGAAAAAAAGCCACGGGCGTCGAAAGTTCGATCCCAAAATCTCACATTTTTCACAAATTTAAAATGCTCAAAAAAATCCCTTCTGATTTTTGTTTGTTTTGTTCTGCTTTGATGGCAAATTTCATGATAATTGTTCCAGAAAAAAAAAGTAGATGGCATATTTATGCTGAAAAAATCATTTTGAGAAAAACGTAATCTTATTAGAAGTTTCTATGTTTTTGTTTTTTTTTCATCAGAAAAACGTTCGTGAGGATTTTTAATCAGGCTTTCAATCTCAAAACCTGCTTGTGTTATATACTGAAGTTCCCTTCATGACGCCTATGTCTTCTTTTGCCTTTTTCTGCGTCTGTACTCACATTTCGTCCTTCATTTTTGCCCCATACCCCAGTTAGCAAAAGAGCTCCCGTAGAGTCATTTCAGGATCCAGGAACGCCCTATACAGTTGTATGTCAGCCATGTCCTCGTCGGTCAAAACCAACAGAGCATTTACCCTTGCTGTTGCAGATAGTCCACTACTGTCTTCTGAAACAGCAGAGACAGGACATATTCCACGCTCAATAAGCCGTGGGAAGTCTAAGAGGCCCAGGAGAAAGCTTACACTGATAATATGATATGTATTCGATGTGGTCAGTGGTCAGCCAAAGTCCCTTCCTGGCATCGGGGCTCCCGATATGAATGAAGCAGATCATAATCAAATATGGTACATGCTGTTTCCCCGTCGCCAGCGAAATATGATCATTTACCACTGCATATATATAGAGCTCCGACTGAGCCAAAGCCTGGATGGCAGAGAGGCCGGTCAACATTTGAATGACTTCCTTTCCAACACCATAGGGTGGACAGATCAACTTTCTTTTTAACACCATGTTTATATTTAGAAAAGACAAAGCTTCCAAATGAAAACAAAATCCCACAATCGATTATGTTGAGCATCCCTACACTTCCCCCTCCCTACATCCCTCCCCCCCCCCCCCCCATGAGTAAATTAAATTACCGGGGGAGGCTGGGCGATAATAGAAAGTACATAGTTGATACGAAAAGAGGGACTAAAGGAAGGTCCACTGAAATTTACCACACATTAGGTCTTTTCAGTGAATCAATCGAAAGAAGGAAGACAAAGAAGTAAGAGGAAAGACAACATGGATCGTTTAAAATAAAAGAGGTAAAGAAGAAATAGAAAAAAGTCAAATTACATGTATTGTAAAAAATGTGTGAGTAGAAAACAAATGAGGTGCTTCTGTAAAAGCGTATACTGAAGAAGGAAACAAAATGGACATGGATACAATAAATTCTATATTTTCTGATGTTAGATGTGTTAGAAAGTACACAAAATTGGCTCCCCCCGCGGAGGTCCGGGGTTATATACTATAAGTACTTTAGGGTTTTTGCTCCCACCTGCAGGCGGTGAAAGCCCGCCATCGGTGGGATGCCTCCCATGATATGCCATCCTCGACGTTCCAGGGATGACATCTCTTTTCTCTCCCTCTGCTCCTATCCACTGTCCCACTCTCTCTCCTCTCTTCTTCTTGACGCGTAAAGTATCTTCTTACCTGTTTGGCACAATACAGCTGTGATCGTGCTGATGTGCCGTTAAACTACTTAAACCCCAACACAAACAAACACAAAATTGCCGCTTATGCCATACGAGTATACTTTTATGCTTGGGTACACATTCATTTTGGACAAATGCAAGGAGATGGCGAAGGACGTTAGGTCGTCAGAAGTTTTAGTTTACATACATAGACATGTATGTACATACATATATGTACATATAGTTGCTTTCATTTCCTTTTCAGTCTGTAGTCAAAGTTCTTTTAACAGATAATCCCCAAGAATGTGCACATGCTTTTTTTTTTTTTTCTTGCTACATTTTTCTTCATTTATTTTCTTTTGTCACGAGTGAAATATATATACATACATGTATTTTTTTTTTCTTTCGTGGCTACCAATTCACTCAGGACCCTCGAGAGATGGACGTGAAAAGATCAAGGACGAGAATAGGAATGCTCCTTTTTGTTCGTTTTTCACCCTGGGGGCGGTAACTTGCAGCTTTTGTTGTTGTTTTAATTATGCAAAACACGCTTGTCTGTCTGATAGCTTCTGCTGGATACATGTATGTGTGAAACATTTTTGGCACAGCATCCTCTCTAGTCTTTGTATCTTCAGTTTTTGCTAAAAATCTGTACCGGTATCTAATGTAAGCGCTTGACTTGTAATGTAAGTCTGTGTGATAAATTTACACTACAAAGAATCAACATAGAGGACATCTTGCTACCGAAGTAAGTGCTACCGAACAAAATCACATGCATTTTTCAAGTGAGTCCTTACAGATTAAAATGTTACTACATTTTTTGCCCTTCTCCGGCTCTCGTCGTTGGTGCCCATCCACCCATTTCTCCACTCGTTCCTTATCTCTATATGCCAATAACTAAAGCCTACAATGAAATACAATTAATATCCCCTAATTAGGCCTATTTGTAATTTGCACAGATCGTCTTGGCCTAGCTCTAAATCTAAGATATATGTGTTATGGAAGTCTTTGGATTTCTCACAGCTAGATTGGGTTATCTCACGCGTCCACTAGTGTTTGCAATCACTTGTTTTGTACACCAGGCTAGAACGTGACGTCACATCACAGTCTGCAACTGACAAAACCAAGTCGCATCCACTCAGTCAATAGGCCAGCCTAGTGACCTAAATTACCACTTAAATCCCGTACGGTGTGTCATGTGTCGGCTGGCACATGAGCGAGAGCTTAGTGCAGAGATCTAGAGATCTATTTAGTTTAATTACATGTAGACTCTACTTCTATTCTGCCTTTTTTTTCTCCTTGGAGCCTCAATGAAACTGATAGCAAAGTCAAAGGATGGATTCAGATTTAGATATTGATATATTCTGGACCTTTATGAGCTTTACAATTTATACGAAAAGTACAAATGACAATAATAATAATAATAAAAAAGCAAGATTTTGGGTACATGTTATCAAACAAACCAGAAATAAGCTGAGAACCCACGCGCAACTATTGCCTGAACTTTAGACGATGGTGGTACCAAATTTCAAACTATTGTAGAATGTCAAAAGAGTTTCCCAGTGCAATAAAAGATGACATAGGCTGACGGAGGAGGATAGGCTATACGCTTGCCACAAGCCTGAGTTAAAATTGATGCTCACCCCGAGGTTTGTAGTAGAGTTTATGCACAACTGTATTTAAATTTTTTGGTTTTATTTTGTTAAATTACATATCCCATACAATACGAAGAAATGGATAAATCAGAGGGAAAAAAATAGGACTACCAAGCTGGGTTGAATTCAAACAAGAACTTACTTTAAGTGAGTTGACTTTACGAGGACTGAACTGTAGTTATATGCCCCGAATGAAATTGTTTTATTTAACCACCGATATTTCCTTCTTCGATTACGTTTTAAATTTTATAATAAAATCTAGATATTCAATATACACTGTGCACTCACGTGCAGTATACAGTAGAATTTACTTTTACATTTGTTTTATATCAATTGTATCAAGGTTCTGCTGTAGATGCTCATTAATTTTCTTGCTTGTTTGTCTTTTTTTTTTTTTCAATGACGATGTTTATTTTATATGATTGATGTTTATCTGAATATTTTGATCAGTTTTTTATGATGCAGATATTAAAGCTGTAGACAGGCAGGATGATCACATTCCTTTCATCATCATTATTCCAAGCACCAACTAATCACTGCCACCACAACAAATAAAATTTCTCATCATCATCATTCCAAGCACAACCTCATTAGCTGCTGACACCATAAATAACTGACAAGGACAACGAAAACACAACCACTACCACCTTTACGTTACTGCAATGTACTAATTTTATCACCCTCATAGTAGTTACAGTGCCATAACTATAACAAGCATTGTCACACCATACCACATATACAAGACAAATGAAGACCAATGCCTCGTCAGTAATTATGTCAAACACATGAGAAAAACAACTGTCCACAGAACACACTACAACACATTACATTACAGGCTGAAGACAAAACAAGTAAATTTGATACATATCTTCTGTAGCCATTTATTCATTCGCATTTTGCACTGAGTTCCATCAGGTAACCCGTTGCATAATGCATAAATTGCAATTTTTTTGCTGGGGGCAAAGTTCTAAAATAAGGCAGCAGACTCTTAAAAAAAGTTAAGTCCTCATCGTCGGACTGTTCTTTGTTTGAAGAAATAAAGTCCACTACAGGGTGTTGGACGGCGTCCTCTGCTAGTGAGTTCCTCTTTCTACCAGCAGTACTGAGAATACTGGCAATAGTGCTACATGTATTGTTACTACTGTTGGTGGAGCTTGGTTCTGCCTCTTCCTTAGGTGCCAGTAAGGGTTCTGCACTTGAGTCCGGCATAGTCATATTCATTGACTGACTGTCATCAGCCAAATCCAAATAGATGACTTGCTCATGTTGTTTGTTATTATTGCTAGTGCTACTGCTGCTTTCACTATCAGCAGTACTGCCAGTTTCCTGCAGACTGCCAACACTGTGACCATGAGATACATGATCTTTTAAGAACATCATCCGCCGATAAAAATGCCATTTTGGCTGCTTAATGGCCCCAGAGCCCCTTGGTGTGTTCCTCAAACTGGCTAGATTTCTGTTGAATGTGCATCGTAGTGTAGCCCAAGTTGACTTGCAGAAAACAACTGAAAACAAAACAAAACACAACTTCAGAAATACATGTATTGTCATTAAGAAAAAACTGATGCTGCTAATTGAGCATTACCATTAGTTACGTTCTATATATGTCTTTCAACCTCCTGGTGGCGGTTACCTTGCCTTACCATTAGTGCCACTAAAGTCTAATTTTGGTGTTTACAGGCACTTATCAACTGGATTAAGTTTCCAAATTCTTCACTATCAGTTCAGATTGGGTAATAAAACTGCCAGACAAGCTGTTTAATGCCATTTGGACCCAACTGTCTTCTGTGGAAATGAAGCCACCTGCCACAAAAAAATTTCACAGAAGTATAAAAAAAAAAAAAAAGTTTGACCTGTGGCAGTTCCCTAACTGTGTGAAAGCAATTGATGGCAAGCATATCCACGTGACATGTCCCAACCCCCTGGGACACAATTTTACAACTACAAGGGGACATTTTCAATTGTTCTGCAAGCAGTGGCACATGTTGATGGACTGTTTAAATTCATTGATGTAGGAGATTATGGGAGATACTGTGATGCATGAGTATTCACGTATTCAACTTTTGGAACAGCACTGACAAATAAAACTGAAGACGCTTCCATTTTGGGATCCGAACCGTTTTCATTTGTTTTTCTTGGCAAAGAAGCATAGCCTCTACTTCGGCATCTCATGAGACCATTTTCAAGAAGAGACCTTGAGACACCTGACAATTGTACAACTACGACACCTGACGATTGTACAACTACAGACAGTTACGAGCCAGAAGAGTGGTGGAGTGTGCTTTTAGGATGTTGATAATGAAATGGAGGGTTTTGCACACTACTGCAACACCAGAACATCGCCATATGATTACATTAGCTTGCTGCGTTTTGCAAAATTTTGTAAGACACCATGGAGGAAGGGACTATAAAAGCGACTTTCAGTTCATAGAGGGAGAAACTCCAAAGCCAGTTGAACCAATACCTAATTTTGGCCATCCAATCTAAGAGGCTCTGAATATTCGACAGAGATTTGCTACTATAATGAAGAAAAAATGCAATGCTGCCATGACAAGCTAAAGCAGCATATATTGAATAACACGTTCTTACCATCACGTTGTATTTCATCTGCCACATCCTTCCAAGCAAGCTCAGATACATGGCGGTTCCTGTACTCTGCATTTCTGGTGTTGTACAGACATTCTCTCTTCTGAATAGCGGTGATCAACTTCTCTGCAATTTCAAATGGAATCTGTTTCGGCATTTTGATCTAAAAAGAGAAAGCAATTGATGCATTTTTTAAAAAAGTTATTTGTTATGGTAAGGATACAAATGAAGGTGTCAATGTAAAAATTCATGATGTCACATTTTGACACTTCTGAGAAGTTGAGTTTTGCCGGCTTTATTGATTTAATATTACATGTAATTATTATGTCTGTAAAACCTGTTGTGAGCACTAGCTTATCCATTTTTCATTGTACATGGAAAGAAGTATGATGATTCTACCAAAATATTTTGAAATACATGTACATGTATAACAATAGCTGTGTCTGATGCTCTAAAATTTCTGAAATGGACATCATGAGTTTTCCCATCGAATCCTTCAATTAGATTTACATGTGTAACATTTCAACCCAACATTCCAGCTACAAAGAACAGACTGAAACAATGCACTAAAAATATACTTCATCTGACTGCACTGAACAATAATTATTGTTATTGCACATTTGTATTTGTATTCATTTACATAAACTCACAATTCATAGTACAGTGGTCTCCGCCTAAGAACCCCATCGTCAGGAGACAAAAAAAGTGGGCTCTTAGGCGGACGGGTTCTTAGGTGGATTGAAAAGTTACACAACCTGTCTGACCACAGACTATCTTCACTGCTATGATTAATTGATCGCTAATGTAGTGTTAAAAATTTATCTATGCAAATAAGTATAGCCTTCTTCCCTGATCTTTTTTAGTGTGTAATTACATCAATACTGCTTAGCGTTTAAACGTCGAGTGAGTTTTCACATAATGGTATCATTGTTGAAAACATGATGCTATGCTTACCCTACAGATAATCGCATGAGTGACTCAAGTGTTTACCAACCGAAGTAGCAAAACAGCAGATTTATCAGGAGGCTAAACTTACTCCACCTTATGCACAGAGCCAATCACAAGTGCTGTCCCACGTGTTGTCAAACAAAAAGATGCTTACGGGTTTGTCCACAATGTGGCCATTATACAGTCATACATCAACCATCACTTCCACTCATTTGTCTACCTGTCCTCTCCACCCTTGTCCCCATTTTACTGCACATATAGCACTATGTGTTTCTCTCAGGTGGACAATATGATGTGAAATTACACCATAAGTACTCGCGTGTTTTGGCCCAACACCGGGCTCTTAGGCCGATTTTTTATTTTTGAGCAGGTTCTTAGAGGAATAAATTATAGAGAAAAAATTCTGTTTCGCAGTAGAGACAGGTTCTTAGGCAGACCGGGCTCTTAGGCGGTGAGTTTTTAGGCGGAGACCATTGTATTTATTCCTATTGTTATCACTATTTTATTAATGGTGTCCATTACCCAGTTCTATGATACAAAATTATAACCATAAATAAATTAAATTTATAAGGAAACGAATGTATGGGTAGACAAAGGAACGCAATGGTTGATTGTTAATATTAAAATAATTTACAAGTTATAATGTAGGTGTGTGTGCCTGATTGCAGACATACTAAATGTCCATAGCTATTTCAGAAGGTGACTCTATATGTGTTTGGGGGAGGAATGTGTGTGTGTGTGGGGGGGGGGGCAGAATCCGAAGGCAGAGCATTGAGAATCTCTCTTTCTCTCTCCAACATAACATGCAAGCAATACACACAACATCCACTAGTCATACACGTAGGCCTATGTAATAATCGACAGACACCATCACTATCGAGAGAAGGTTAACTTTCCATAGAAGTAGATATCTAGATCTAGATACTAGATCTATACTTTTTGATGTGTGTGAATCGCGCCTCTATTCTATGGGGCATGTATCAGTACTAGGGTCTGGCCTTGAGCAGCTAGTGCTTGCGTGTATGCTACATAGGCTACTTGATGTAGATATCTAGATGTAAACACACTGTGAGCTACCCGACACATGCATGATGCAACAAGATTTCTACGACAGCCGCCATAAATTTGATAATTTGGTCGTTTTGCTGCACAAATCTTGTGTTGCGCCATTTAATACAACAAAAATGATCCAATAAAACGATGCAGCAATGTCTTTAAAATACTTACTGCTTCAAATTTCCTCTCAGTCGACAGGAGCACACCTCCTTTTCACTTGACTAGTTGACTAAAAATCAAGCACACAGAGAAATCGCGTTGTCAGGCAAGTCAAGTAGCTGGCTGACTAAAACTGCCTCATTTGCATATGAGTCACGCTTGTGTTGTAGATGATCAAAATAACTAGATCTTTCTAGATCTAGCCTAGCCTAGTGGACGCGCGGCCTTACACAATCGAGACTAGGCTGTACTGGCTTCAGTCAGCTGGGTTTGGTAGGTCCCAACCTCATTTGTTTTGAATCATCCATGTTTTCTCGTCTTCATTCTCACGACCGATTCACTGAAGAGCATCAGGGTGATAAATTTCAGTAGGCGTTCCTTTGCCCCCTGTTAGTGTTAGTAGCCTGGGCGTTCAGTCGCGGTTGCCATCACTTGCTTTGTACGGCGTGACGTCACTCATAGCCTGCAACTGACAAAATCAAGTCACATCCACTGAGTCAGTAATAGGCCAGCCTAGTAACCTAATTAGTAGTGTTTATTGCCCATTGTACAATACAAAATCATAGCCATAACTAAATTAAATTCATAAGGAAACGAATGTATGGATAGACAGATGAACAGTTGATTGTTAGTACATGTAATCACTATTTTAGCGTAGGTGTGTATGCATGATTGTAGACATGCATAATTATTCCAGTGGGTGATTCTCGCTCTTTCTCGCTGTTGAACACACTCAGAAGCAATACACACAACACACACTAATCATACACACATGTATAATCGACAGACACTGTCACTGTCAAGAGAAGGTTAGACTAATTATCCATAAAAGTACAGAGATCTATAATAGCTCTACTTTTTGCAGCAAGAAGCGCTTGGCCCAAGCACTATGTCAATGGAGTCCCTGTTACTATGGTCTAGCCTTGCGTAGATAGTGCCCACGTATATGTTAGTTCTAGTTTTAAACACACCTACACATACTACAAGATTTCTAGGACAGCCGCTATAATTTAATAATTTGATCGTTTTCCGGCACAAATCTAGTGTCGCGCTATTTAAAACAACAAAACAGATTTTTTTTTTTTTTTAATGGTGTCTT
>JBCEWB010073297.1:0-13148 GCA_039654565.1 Peronia peronii | reverse complement strand
TCTATCTATCTATCTATCTATCTATCTAGCTCGCTCTCTTTCTTTCTCTTTCTCGCTTTATCTATCTATCTGTTTGTCTTTCTATCTGTCTATCTGTTAACCGCATACCAACCCTGATGAGAACCATTATGTATACTCTGAATCAAGGACTATCGATCTGCCACAAAAGGATAATGCAGTATGAGATGCAGAAGTACTGGCATAATGTCCACTGGCATCATTTGCGAGGGTCAGTGGCCGGGCCATTATGCAGTAGCCATTGTGGACAGCGGTTTGATGGATATTCAGAAACGGGCTGACAGTGATATCTAGTGTCTTTTGTCTGGTTCCACCCACTTCTTTAAAATGTATTTTCATTGGTATGTATTATGTCTGTCTTTTAACACAAACACACACTGTATATATGAATATGGTTGTATCAAGATGTTCTTTCTTTCTTTCGTTCTATTCTTTCTTTTTTTCTTTCTTTCTTTCTTCCTTTCTTTCTTTCTTCTTTCTGTCTTTAGTTTCTTTTCTTTTCTTTCTTACGTTTTTTTTCTTTCTTTTTTATTTCTGTCTCTCTCTCTCCTCCTTTTTTTTTCTTTGTTTCTCGTCATTCGTTAGTCCTTTTTACTTACTTTTTTTCTCTTTCGATCAAGCCTATCTGCTAGCGACAACACCCACGACAATTATTACAGCAATAAACCAAGAACCATTTAGCCACGCGACACCGCATTCGATTATACAGAAGATACAGAAGGAAGAACGTGCAGTGAAAGTATCAAGAAGTTTCAACTGCTCGGTCAACACAAACTATAATGAGGCAAAGCTGATTTTCCACAGCACTGGCTGACCGTTAGCTCTGTTCTGTTGTAAGTTTGTTCATAGCGAGTAGAAGATACAAGCCCGTTGATCTACGCTCGTGACAATCAGTGAATTGCTTGTAACTGCTTTCCGTTCGATCGATTTTGCTGACGTGTTAGCGCGGCATGTCTGCACGTTTGTGTGCTTGTATCGATCTGTTTCATTTTTTCAATTAATTTCTGCCACAGTTAAACGGCTTATTTCATTTCCACTTTTTTTCCAGTCATGTGTATATTTTATTATGACACATTACACATATTGACTCTTTCGATTCCACAGCCCGTGTGCATTAAGCCAGTTTTAATAGTTTTCGTTTTCAGTGGGGTGAAATAGTTGTATTTGTCTTTGGCGGATATTTTAAGCCAAACCATCATACAGAGCGGCAATATTTTGTATTTTCTTCCAACTAAATTTGCAACGGCGAGATTTCACAGTGTAAAATAATGTAGTTCGGACGGACGACTAAATGATTAAAACCTCCAGAGACAGTCACAGATAATGTTATTTTGTAGTCTTCCTTCCATCTGTCCGAAAACGGAAACGTGGTCGTATAGATCTTTTCAGTAGCGAAACTCATCTGTGAAACAAACCTTATTTCAGGGAATCATTTTCGTTCCGATAAAGCCGGCCCATTATCTTGTCCGTAAAAGCGGCAGAGCTAAGGCATGTTTGACACACAAAGGAAAAAACGATCTGTGATGCATGGGTTATTGAAAGAAGTAAATTCTGGGATTTTCTGTTCCTCCTTGGCGCAAAATGGTGAATAGACACGCCAAACGGTGCTTGAACTTGGGTATTCATGCTGGATGCCTTGCGTATTGAAAGAGATCGTACAGAGGACGAAGTATTAGCTGTTGTTAACTCTGGTAATGATTTGAGTGTGGACCCACTCGAGAATGAGATATGTTTGTAAATGCCAGCTGCCGAAATACCAGCATCGCGGCTGAGAGCTTCTGCTGCTGAAAAAACAAGCACTGTGGATGGCAACGAGATACTCAAGTTCAACATGATTTCTGAAAATCTCACTGGTCATTTTTGTGGTGGTCAAAAGATGGACACAAATTATATCAACTCATATAATTATGGCGCATGTTTCTGTACCCTTCATCACTGTCGCCATCATCTTCTAACAATATCAATAGAAGAGACTCAGAAGAATAACCAGCAATTCATCAAGATGTGCTCCATATCCCCCCCCCCCCCCTTTAACACACGCACACATACACATACAAAAGCAACATTTCAATGCAAAAACCACATTGTGCAGAAATCATGGATGCGCAAAGAAACTATTCGTGTAAACAAACTTATGTGAATATGTGTCTCTGTGTGTGTGAAGAAAATACGTACATGCGTACGTGTGTGTGTCTGTGCAGATCAACACACACTTTGTGTTACCATGACAACATGGCCAGGATTTTTATTCTATTTTAAGTCGTACGTAAAAGTAATAGTTCCAGATTACGACTATCAGAATGGTTCCTCTTCCATAGCCAGATCAGCTACTTCAATATCTCTCTCAACCCTTCCAGATTCTTGGGTAACCTTTCATTCGATAATATAGAATTAATTGTTATTAATTATGTTATCCTGGGTCGGAGGAAACTGAAGTTTTGTGTTTGATATTTAGACAGCACACTCCAAAATTAAATAAATATCTGTGTCTTATCCTATGGTTGTCGGAATTAGCTAACAGAAATTAACGTTCGCTGTCGGTTTATGGAAAATCGTTATAACATTAATAGTAATTTTAATGATAATGCTGTTTGTTTGTTGTTTCACAGCTGTCGAAATTACGGCAATGGAGACAGTTCTCCATACAGAGCCAGGTCCACAGAACTACAGGAGATCCTGGACGAGCTTGAGCAAGCCTGGCCCCCGTCCCACCGCCGTGAGTCCTTCTTCACAGGCTCGGCTGTCAGTGGGGAGGACTACTTTTACCGGGCCTCTCCCACTCCGAGCTCCAACACTACCAGGTAAGAATCCAGGCGGGAGTGCTTCTTCTGTCATAATCTGAAACGTTCCCACGACAGCATTGTCTCAATAATAAAAACTCGATTTTCAAAATGAAAGGATTTTATTCTGCATTCTGCCCCCTTCCCCTGAACGGTATTTGCTGTTGGAAATCTTTCTCACTTACGAATGTCAATCTTTGCCTATTTGCAACAAATAATGTTCGAGATGGTCAGTAAGATCGAGAGGGCATATTTGTTACTTGAAATCTTTCCCACTTTCGAATGACAAAATTATGGCAGTAGCTATAGAGAATAATTATATGAGGATTGGTCAGTAATAAGGACTTTTTTCCTCTGCCATCCCCCCCCCCCTCCTCTCCCCTTCTCCCTCCTCCTTCATTTCCGCTGCAAGGTAAAAAGCCACACTTGAGTTCCATACATTTTACTATATTCGACAAGTTGTATCCTTCGACGACAAGCTTAATCATAGTTTATAGAATATATCAGTTTGTGATGGTATTACAAAGGCAGTTCCCACCGTGCTTCTCTTAGTCTTATTTCGAACACAATCAAGTAAAGTAAAGCACCTCGTCAAGTTGTATGGAGTCACATCTCCTAAGTGCAACTGACAGCTTTCCCGTGTCAATGTTATGCAAACTGTATTAAACTGTCCATTCCCTGCTTTTCAAATGATAGACCACTTCACTTGTTTCGAGTAAGTGTTGCTTGTGTCAATAGTCTGTAGTTGAGCGGAGTACTGGTTTAGTCATTTAGATCATGTTAATGATGATTAAATAAAAGGGATGGTTTTCTAATCAGTTGAACAGTTTATGTAATACGTTCTTTTCATCCATTACTTCAGGAGTTTTTCACGTAGCAAAGTGTTGTCCAGCAAAAAGCTCACTGCCTCTCTCAAATCTTTGGAATATCTAGGACGTCCAGTGTCCACAGGTAAGAATGTTATCTTCATTCTTAGAACTGAGAGATTTATTGTCCAAAAACATTTCCAACATTGCACCACTATGCATCTCCTTATTCATACAAGCTATTCTGTCTGTTATAGTTTCCTTTCTTTTTGGCCTATTTTTTTTTTTCGATATCATTCTCATCCTTGCAAGATATTGGAAACTGTACGTACAAAGAATGAGATAAAAATAACTAAAATGCAAAGCCATCCTAGTATATGTAGGAACATTGAAAAACATCATAGAGTGAAGTTGTTACCAGAACGGCGTGATGTGAAGGGAAGACGTTGTCCGTGTTTAACAAAAATGAGACAGAGAGAATAACCTATCTTGTTTTGTCCACATTAAGATGTTCTCTATTGATTTCATATTCTAGGATTCAGGGGGTAGGAAAAAGAATGACACTGGCCTATTGCTGAGAAATCTCACAGCACGGGAAATTCAGCTGGAAAAAAAAAAAAGGCCAATGGCTATTCATGTGGATGTTTTTTAAAAAAAAGCACACAATTTCTCTCTATGCTTCAGAACCAGATCGTGTCAGTGTTCTCAACGAAAGCCAGCTGAGCGCTCCAGAATACCTGTATGGCCGATCGAAGAGCGCCCGGTCATCGCTGTGGGTGGCCGAGTCTGCCTGTCCGGTGGACAGTCCCTATGTCCGGCCCAGGACCTCCCAGAGTGGCAAGTTGACCACCACATCCAGGCCCTCGCTGGACAGACGGCTGATGACCTCTCCAGAGCACCTGGAGGCTGATGCTGTCAGTGAAGGTAATAACTTTTGTATCACATAACAGTTTTGTATCACAACACCCTTCTCAACCCCCGTGCTGTCCTGTGTTGCTTTAGACATGACACATCTACAAAACACTGGAAGGTAAAACAAAACCATATTATTTTATATGACGAAATAGTTACAGACTCTCGATAATCAAAAACAGGCAGTCTTTCTAGTTGATTTTATTGGAGTTTGTTGAAATCCAGCATTAATTTGAACTAATATTGCCAAGATGTTATTTTGTTTAAAAACGAAGCCTGGCTCTAGTGGGTTAGACAGCCTCTTCATGATACAGTGAGAGTGGGTTGGTTTTTTCTGTGATATGGTAATGTGTTTGACTGAATGGAGCATCTGCCGAGGAGTGCAAGAGTAGGCTGTTAAAAAAAAAAAAGTCTGTTTGGTCTGCTGACTTTGTCTGGGAAGTGAAGTCTGGCGTTATGTAGGCCATAAGGATGGAGAACCTTTGTTTAGGAAAACAGAGACAAAAGTAATCATGTGTAGAAAAGATCTTGCTAGTACAGCTTTGTCCTATTTAATCTTGAAGTTTCTCCCCACATTTTTCTATTTGTTATTGAAAAAAAAGTTTGTGTGTTTTTTTTCTTTTCTTTTTTTTTTTTTTTTTTCTTTCCAACCGAATAGAACCCTCCAAAGAGCCTATTCTTCCTAGATTAATACTTTTGATGGATTTTTCAAGTAATATATAAAAGTATTTTCAAACATCTACATTATTATTTAACAACTTTATCGAAACTTGCACTCTGAGTGAACTGAGGCATTTGTGAAGTACATGAGGGGAATGGGTCGGGAAATCAAGTCCTGCGGTCAAGCACAATCAAAACATTCAAGTAGGCTAGTGTGCTGCCCTGATTTGGGGCCTCTCTAATTATTGTCTGTTCGTGATCTGGACTCCTCCTAGATACTACTGATTAATTCCAAGTCAATCTCATTCAAAACAACGAGCCAACTTAGGATGTTGTCGTGATCTCATGCTTACTCTGTGTTAAATATTCCGTACGTCAGATATATTCTGTTACGCGTAAAAATCTCTCTGGAGCATTGTTTAGTAATGCAGAGGGCGGACGTTATCTTGAATAAAACATGATCATGAGTACGTTTGATATGCTTTTTCATTGATTTATTTATTTCATGATGGGCATGGCAGAGAGAAAGCTAAAAACTGGAGCAGCGAGGCTAGACACACTTCAGTGCAAGTTTTGCATATCACTGGGGCAATTGAGTTCATTTCTTTGAGGGCGTGAGAGATAAAAGTTGTGCGTGACAGAATCAGACCGTCGTAGGATATGATTGGACGAAAAATTTGCATACTGAAATGGTGCTGTATGAAATCCATGACATCGCAAGGTCTACATTACTTATGAGACTCTCAGCAGATCAGATATGGAAATTCCTAACAGGATTCCTTAACCCATTCACTGCCTGGAATACTGCAAATTTCTTTTATTTTCTCTTGCAAGTTATGTGCAGTGGCTTTTTGTTTCTTCTGGTGGTCAGATATTCATTCAGGAAGTGAAACATTGTTTTTGCCCTATCTAATCTAAAATTTTGAAATAATGTCTTCACATTCTTTGGTTATGAACGTGGCAATTTAATGGGTAAATATAATAGCTTCCACCCTGAACTCTTCAATCAATGGCTTTGTCATGCAGAATCATGAAACTCAGTAGTTCTTATTTCTCATATCATGAAGATTTTTCGTCCACTGCCACACCCCTCCCCTGGCCTCCCTTCTTCTACCTTTCCAGTCTCTCTTTTGAAGCGGTAGGGTACTTGGCATCTTCTGAAGGTATTTGGTTGCTGTGGGGACTTTCTCCAGTGAAATAAGCTCATCTGAACATGTCAGTGTATGATTAAGCTACTCATGCATAGCAGTTGTGGAGACACATCAACTGACAGGCACACGAACAAATTAATTGTTCGTTCTGGGCTTAGTCAGAGAGAGAGAGAGAGAGATAGAAAGAGAGAGGGGTGAGAGGGAGGGATTAAGTAGATGTCCTTGGCTTCTTGGATAGGAATATCTGATGCCTGGCCGAAGTTCTGGGCACAAAATACCCACGTTAAAGAATCGTTACGTCACGTTCTGTAATACGTCTTTCAACCTCCTAGTGGAGGTTATCTCGACGGGTTTTTGTTTAAAACAAACAAACAACAAACAAACAGAATCCGAAACAGTCGAAAATCTTTCTCAGTGGCACCGTATTGCGGATGGAATTTCGAAAATGTTAGTAGATGAAAAGTTAACCCTAAATAGGAAAGACTTCCCTTGTAGTGAAAGAATTTTTTTTTTTAATGGAAGAAAGCTATAACCAAAGTGAACTCGACCCATTAAGTAACAGGATACATTTTATTATACGATCAATTTCAGTATTATGCGTGTTTCGGTAAACAAGAGCTATTTCACTTTCAGCACAAGAAATTTTTCAACACAGTCCACATTTCAGTTCTAGACCTATTTCATTATGAAAGTGGACGCTCTATTGCTTGAATGACCTGGTCAAGCAAGAAAAAGTGCGGGACAACTAGTTCTTCTGGCACTCTCTCCCCCTCTCCCTTCCCGACCCCTGCACGGTACTGACAACCTGGTTTTAATTAGCGTTAACCCCTGGACCCCATCAAATATTAATCACGCCCAGGTAGGCAGGTGCGAACACCTCCAGGGCGGGGATTAGGAGATCTGAGGTGATGGTTGCGATGTTGACAATGTTGGCGTTAGCAACGGGTGGGCTGTCAATTTGTGAACCACCTTCATCTATGAGTCTGATCCCATCTGCATTCCCTTTACCCAAAGGATTCAGACAATGTTGCCATGACTTCATTTAGCGATGACCCATCTAGTTTTCCTGGTCCCCTCGCACTTTTTTTTCGGTTTTGTTTTGTTTCATTTTTGGTCCTCTCACACATTCTTTCCTGTGTGACTCCGAACGTGTTCATCTAACAACCTACATCCCATTTAATATTAGTTTCCTCACTGGTCCACATGGGACAGTGAGTTTGCCGTGGAAAGGTCTCCATCTCAGAGATAGATTGTATTGGAACATTTAGTGTCTTGTCTTTGTTTCATATTAGCATACACCGCACGGATAGGCAGCTTTTCACTGCTGGTTAGTTCTGTCCATAAGGGAATCAGAATCTGATTGATTGATTGAGTTTAGTGTCTAATGTAAGAACAGAAACAAACAGTCAGATCTTGTATTGATAGACAGGGTCGCGAACTTTTTAAGCCATCTGTTTTCATGATAGCCGTGCCGGTATTTATAAGCTGCTAAAAATAATACACGCACTATTTTCGATTCGAATTTATGGTAGATATCACTATGTTCTTTCCACTGGTGAGTGTTTTTCTAAAATCTGGAAATTAAAAGATCTACCCGTGGAAATTTTGTTTTTAAAACTTCATCAAACATTCAATAGATTTAGACATTCGATATCTATAAGATCTATTGCATTGAAACATGACACAGAAATTATATAAGGGTAATGCCCATTGTTTGTACACATATTATATGCACATAATATTATAGGTATTTAATGATTAGGCAATTTGGGCATTTGTTCGACACGACGGTAAATGCGGCGTATTTGATCCAAAAAATTACACTTTTTGAAATGACATACGCGTTTAAATTACGTACATCTTTATCAGTCACCTCTGAAAGGTTTAATTGCAATAGGCATCAAAAACTCTGAGCGCAATTATGTGTTTGTTAGCCCCAAGTCCAGTCAGGGCACAAGGCGAATTATGTGGCAAATCGAACATCGCAGTGAATGATTGTATGTAGGATACTTGTCTGTGCCAACCTTGGGATATGGTTTACAAACATGCGCAGGAGATACAGTATGGCCGTGCGCTGTTTGCTCCTTGAAATCAGAAACTTCGCTTAAAAACAGAATCCAATTTTGACGAAATATTCTCTTTTTTAGCCATTTACTTTGATCTCGGTTTACGGGTTAACAAAGTTTGTAGGGCTTTCTGTAGCGGCATAGTTATCTTTCAAGGTATTTGGATTTATTCCTCCTAAATGTGTAAAAGAGCGCACCCGTTTTTGCTCCGTATCATTTTTTTTTTTCAAGCCTTTCAGTACTAAGAAAGTAGCATTATCTCGGCTTTAAGTGGCTATCTGTCTTTTGATGAGAATTTTTGTGGGTAGAAAGTTTGAATTTCTTCATCAATTTTTAATTGCCAAGGATTCTTTATTGTGCGTGACGTACACACGGGACCTCCGAAATATATTCACCCTTATCCGAGAAGGTTAGGCATCGGGCCTCCCTACCCAGAGGAAGCCAGGGGAGGAGCGAGTGAAAAATGCAGGTTCTAATTTTCAAATCTTCCCATCCCCGACGGCAGATCCGAAACTCAAGCCTGTGATCTACACAATGTGAGCTTGTCGCCGAGTAGCAGACACCTTACCACATGGCCACTGTACCCCTTCCGTCTCAGTCTCGGCTCCGTCTAATTACATAATGTCACTTACGTCTCCAAATGAAAATCAACACTATAGCATTATACATGAAAAAGCATGAAAGTGGCGCGAGTCGGAGACGTATGCATTGTGTTGTCAAACTATGATGGTTTCATTTTACATAATATAGATATATTTTCAACGTCGTATTCTTTCTGGTGCTTTGCACAGGAACTGCCCGGCCAGTGTGGGTGGATGTGGACACCCAGGCTGACACCTCATATCTTAGTGACGACCTGCAGTCCCAGATTTCACTAGCAGATGCAGACGTGCGAGGGACGGAGAGGTTCAGAGCGCATACTCCTGTTAGGGGAGAAAGGGCACACACACCCAGCAAGGGGGACAAGTCGGGCGAGCGAGATGCTATGCTGGCTGAGGCTGCCAGCGTTTTGTCATCTCTTATCGAAGAAGAGGACATTGATGTTCCTATAGGTGAGCATGTATGGAAGTGAGGATGAAATATAAACTTATCCAACGAGACCTGTTTCCTGGTTATCAAAATCATTTGCACTGAAGGGACTCAAATAAGGCCAGAAACCATAATGTATGTACAGTGGAATACGGATGAGTCGATGCTGATGGGGGAGGAAAAATAGGATCGACTCATCCGTAGTTCGACTCATCCGTATGTCACGAAAGACTACAAAACTACAACAATAGGCACTACTTATTTGGAATGACATATTGTCGGGCATTATACTGGTTAGTTCCCTTACGCATTCTCTCACCGAGCATCAACTGATCTCTTCCATTCCTTCACAGTGAGACCGACCAAGCGTTTGGTTGAATTTAATGTAACACATGTATTGTTGTCGATACCCGTTGTGATCGGCCGTTTAAGTTTCACTGTCATGTAAATTGACAATGTCCACCGCTCCCAACCCTGCCTCCTGAATATTCATTTTTAACTCAACACGATCGCCTCATACAGCTTCGATACCCTCCAATACTTCTCCCACCGCTTCATGTTATGAAACACTGTACCTCTATACTAGGCCCCTTTCAAGATGAATTTTACATGCGATGAATCTATCTGCGGGCGGGACGGGGAGGGTGCAGTACCTCTATGTTCTCGTTTTGACCGCAACAACTTAGTGAAAAAGTGTCTAGGTCTAATCGGCCAAATCGCGAGTAAAAATAAGAATGCGGGTAGGGGGAGGGGGGATTTTTTTTTTTTTTTTACAACTACTTCCCATCCCCTAGTCCGGCGAGCAAGTTCCCCGCGATGAGAACAACGGCCGACTCGCCGGGGTTTTCTCGGGGTAAGGTCCACGTGTGATCCGCGGTGCGGCCGGAGAATTCCCCAGATCAAAGAAGCTGGCCGACACTACGTTCCCCACTCCACTTACGCGAATTTGCATGACACTTTCGCAGCGGGGAGGGGGTGTGCAGTGTGAGTACGAAACATACGCGGTTGACGGGGAAGATCATGGATGGGGTGTGAAAAGGAGGAGGAGACAATGGCCGGTCGGCCTCTGATCACATAGTCTGAGAGAGGGTTTAGTCCTGTTTAGTGAATCAGTTTGACAGTTCAAGTTAACCTACAGTCGTGCTGTCGCGTGATGGGAGGAGCATAAATGTGTTGAGATGAAGTTCCGCACAAGCTGGGATTAGTTACATCGACTCAAGCATTGCTTTTTCCTTTGATCTTATAAGGATGGGGACCGGAGAAAAGATCGACTCATTAGTGAATACGGGTGAGTCGATGTCGATTCATCAGTATGATTTTTAGTAAAGTAAAGAAGCGCCGGGACCGATTGCAAGAAAAAAGATCGACTCATTTGAAAGTCGACTCATGAGGGTTCGACTCAGGTGTAGTCGACTGTATGTGTGCCTGCCTTTCTGTCTGTCAGCTTCTCCTGCCAGTCCATCTGGTTGGCTGATTGCTTAGGTATCTGTTTGTTGATCTGTCTGCCTACCTGTCTGTCAGTGTGTCTGTTTCTCTCTCTGTTTGTCTGTCTGGTTGAATGGTACATGTCTGTCTCTCTTGCTGGCTGATTAACCGTCTGCCCACTTGATCTTCTGCCCTATTGTTTGATTGTTTGTTCGTCTTTCTCTTGAACAAGATATTTGTTGGTCCAGCATGCTTTTTATTTGTCTTTAACCTTTCGGAGAACATGTCTGTCTGTCTGTCTGTCTGTCTGTTTGTCTGCCTGGCTGTTTGCCTGCCTGGCTAGGCTGTCTGTTTGCCTTTATGTCTGGCTTCCTTTCCATTTGTCTGTCTGTCTGTCAAATAGGTAAGGTTTTCTAGAGAAAGAAACAGAGCTTTAGAATATATATGAAGTAGATTTGTAAATATGAATATTTTGTGTGATTTCACAGACGATCTCTCAGATGAGGGTGAAGAACTTCAAGATGACAGTCAATGGCCAGGAGAAGTACAGGAAAGGAGGAAAACGCCTGTGTCAGTATCTCCTGAAATCCTGATTGCTCACATGATCATGATCGTCATCACTTTAGAGTTAACTTTAACCCTCTGATGGCTGGGAACTCAGTCCAATGTCAACTGTGTTATCCCTTCTGTGTAAAAATCAATTTGTGATCAGTTCACGCAGCTGCATATTTCAAGTTTATGATCTTCTTTACTCCTATTTCTTTTTAAAGAAAAAGTTAGAATTTTGGAGACACCGACTATCAACCGCCAGCTAACTCAAGACATTAAAAAAGCGAACAATAAATTAGTGAAAATATTGGGTGTGTAAAATTTTTGAATTGATTTAGTTCTTGGTCACAGCAACCATTGTTTCCATGATAAACTATCTGACTGGGAGCACAACCTTGATTTATGTATGGAGCAACAAAGCATTTATCAATAAATCAAAGAGACAACTTGGATTCAATAAGCTGACTTGCTGATAGTGTCATGAGGTAGCCTACATCACTTCTTCCAGTACATCTCATGACACCTGTGTGTAGCAGACCTTAAGAAAAAAGTAACAATATTTTTATAGTGGTCATCATTTTATTTCCCTCCAGGAGTAGAGCCTCTCGCCGGGGTGTGAGTGATGACATTTTAGAGGAGGAGGATTTGACACGCCCACTGCAGCCTCCGTACACAGGTTAGAAGCTATTCTGCATTAAGCCCATTTGATGTTTATGATTAACTGCATCATGTCTGAAAATTCTGTATCAGAGGCATTGTGGCTTTCTTTTAACCCTAGAAGAATCAGATCCCCTGACATTTTGAATTAGATTTATCTACATCTGATAGATCGAAGTAACAATTCAGTTATGCAGCGTGTAATGACTGACAGGGAGGAAACAGTGTCTCTCACATGGCTAAAAGACATCAAGCAAACATGTGCAAATAAAAGCCAGTTTCATCAACCTTTGGTGAAGTTTGCGTTCTTCTTTTCGTTTGTTTTTCACCACAAGGTTCTGAGATTGAACAAATATGTATGTGCGGCTAATACACGGCTGAAGATTGGAACAGCATTTGAAATATTCACTGTTGAAGGTCTGTGTCTATTGGCAGATGTTAGAAATGAAATATGGAATGAATGTAGGGTGGTGATCTAAGTAAAATACACTCATTTATTTCCTACAGATACCAGTAATGCTAATCATAAAACATTTGACATGATACTCATGTCAACTAGTCACATGACACACAGGGATGTACTTGGTTTGGTCAGGAGCAGCATCTGTTGGGCCTGAGACCACTTAGAAAAGAGAGAACTTTTATCCTGCATGTTTTTGAGACTAACGCCTCTATTTCCTGCTGTTATCTCTGTTATTTGCTATTGTCCACAGTTACCTGTTACCTCTGGTACCTGCTGTTAATCTGTTACTTGTGGTACTTGCTGTACATCTGTTACTCACTGTAACCTCTGTTGCCTGCTTTTTTTTTTCAGGTATGAGAGAGGATGATCAGCTGCCCATGGGTGATGAGGAAGAAGACGATGCTCTCTCACAACAGCTACAGCAAGGTCAGTATCAGATCATTGATAAAGAAAAATTTTACAGTTCATATTTAAACCAAGAGTGTGGACAGTTATGTAAGATGTGCATATCTGTATCTATATCTATATCTATATTTATATCTAAATCTATAGCTATATCTATCTATCTATCTATCTATCTATCTATCTATCTGTCTGTCTGTCTGTCTGTCTGTCTGTCTGTCTGTCTGTCT
>JBCEWB010073286.1:0-13148 GCA_039654565.1 Peronia peronii | reverse complement strand
ATCCATCCATCCATCCATCCATCCATCCATCCATCCATCCATGCATTCATCCATCTATCTATCCATCTATCCATCAACCATCCATCCATCCATCCATCCACCCTTCCATCCCATCCATCCATCCACCCTTCCATCCATCCATCTATCAATCCATCTATCAATCCATCCATCCATCCATCCATCCATCGATCCAACCATCAATCCATCCACTCATCCATCCATTGATCGACCCACCCACCCACTCATCCATCAATCTATCTATCTGTCCGTCTATCCAACTATCTATTCATCTATCTATGCATTCATCCATTAGTCCGTTTATCCATCCATCCATCTATCATCCATCGATCAATACTCCATCTGTCCTTCCATCTATCATCTATCCACTCATCCATCCATCTATAAATACATCTATCCATCTCTGTAACAATCCATCTATCCATCCACCCATTCAAGTATGCGTCCATCCATCTATCCATCCAACTATTAATTAATCCATCCATCCATCTATCCATCCACCACATTATCCATCCATCCATCACCCATCCATCCACCCATTCACCCACCCATCCATCCATCCATCACCCATCCATCCATCTACCATTCATTTATCCATCCATCCATCTGGCCAGCTTTCCATCTATCTGTCCATGAATCATCTATTCCAATATTATAGTATCATGTTGAATAACCATCTATCCATCCATCCATCCATCCACCAATCCATCAATCCATCCATTCCTTATCCATAAATCAATTCTTAAATCCATCCATCCATCATCCTTCCATCCATCCATTCATCCATCCATCCATCCATCCATCCATCCATTAATCCATCCATCCATCCATCCATCTATCCATTCGTATTCATTATGTGGTTAAGTATTACAGTAAGATGTGTAACATTGAAGGAGAACTTACATGCTCTTTCACCGCGAGCCTCCAGGATTTCTCGTCGTAATTCCTCCTCATATTCAATCAATCTTTCTTCCAGCCTAGCATCGTCGTCCTCTGCAGGAAAGACACATGCAAACGTTTCTTTTGAAATAGGATTGATATATCATTCATTCATTTGGCACAAATGAATCACAATCAAGATTCCTGTTAAATTTGTGTTTCATGTGGTGTCATGTGGCCAAATGGCTGGATTATCGGAACTGAGGATAAAGAAATTCCGGGTTCCATTCCTAATGTGATTGTACATTTTGTCATGAGGAAAATCTGTTAACACGCAATTCATGTCTAGATTCCACTTAAGATGGGCACCCGACTATAGACATGGAATATTATTGTTAGATTGCTAAGGATTTGAGCGCCTAACATATCTCACAAGAATTTGAATGCCTAACAGACAACCGTTATGTATGGGAAGGATTTGAGCGGCTAACAGACAAACAGCATGAACGCTCCCAGAAGCTAAAAATATGTGTGCTTTTCTGTGAAACGTATACGCCAATGCACCGCACTGTCTAGGCATAATTAGCCCAGAAACTTTGTTCCTCTGTCCATAAGAAAATAAAGCTGATATAATCCAGTCTTTATAGCTCAAGTAAAGCGAAGTGATGATGAGATCTATCAATCTATCAGGCCATTTCTGAACGTCATCACTGGTAAACCTACACAAATCATTACACTTAGTCATAGAGCATGTTGCAAAATATGTTTTAGATTTTAAATGAACATAAATTCACAGATGGATATTTTCACACATCACCGAATGTTGTCAGTGTTCAGATAATTGTAACTTTCAATGATCATTAATTGCCTTAATGTAACATTTTTAATTCTCATTTTCGAAAGATAGATCTATCAGGTAGTGCTAGGCTTTACAAGGCATACGACCTTTGTTATCAATAACAATTATTAAAAATCTCTTAAGAGAAAGAAAAAGGAACATGTCATTTAAAATAAAGAGGTCTTGATTGTTTGTTTGTTTGTGTTGGGGTTTAACGGCACATCAGCACGATAACGGCTATATTGTGCCAAACACGGTGGGTGCATTCATACAGTAAAATTCTGGTCAAGGTGTAAATAGGTAAAATGTAGCCCTGAACGGGCAATGGGTTTATGAGTTATAAAGGGATATCAAAATGTGTATATAAATTTCGGGTAGTCAAATATTGTATAGCAAAAATAAAAAGATAGATGTAAGCACGTTTGCGGCGTCAAGTGGGGACCGTCGCATGCTTAATAATGTATCTGTGATGAAGCGATGTTAAAGTTTGTCATACAGTCCGATATGGCGTAAAATGCTCAGGATGGCCTGTGGCTTGGTTTTGTTAAATAGATCCTTCAGATATCGACTCGAGAAGTGTTTTTACGATCTTCGTCAGAGTAAAATTATTATACCAATTTCCTGTTCTGATCCACAGCACCTTTGTGAAATATTCTTTATCAGCGATACATTATATATATATACATATATATTTATACATACATATACATACATATATATATATATGTCAAAACCATTGTTCTTCAAGTTAAACAAGCAATGTAGTTGTAATTCTTACCCACAATATATGCATGTTTGTTTTCTTACTTGTACAGAAGATATTAATGAAGCCTAATATATCCTACTAATAAAGCAGTTATACATTTTCTTTATCACCAAATTCTTAATCTAGCCACTTTTTAATTTTGTTCTTGTTGTTATTGTTGTTTATTTGTTTGTCTTTTGTTTTACTAGCCATTTGGCTGTTTTATATCATGTTTACTTGACATAAAGCATTAATATTTGTCAAAACTACCAGAGAAGAACCCAAAGCCTTCGTGGGAGATTTTTTAAATATACTTCAAACTGATACTGACCTGCGACTTAAAGTGTATAGCTAGCGTGTGCACTTTAATATTGGTATTTTGGATGATTAAAGTGAATGTTGTTCAAAGAAAACGTGTTTGCTATTTTAAACGAGTCATTCTGCCGACAATGTACAATTCGGATGAAATATGCTCGTGAGTTACTATTTAATTATTATCATCATTTTAAGATAATGTCAAACACAGTAAGCTTTTCTCGGCTTCATGTAAGGGGAGACACAGATCTTTATGGAACAAATGGTGTGTGCCAAATTTCATATGGATACAATGAGCAGTTTTGGAGTCCATAAGCTTTTTATGTGTGTTGTTGCAGATTTATTGTATAGACATTAATATTTTGCAATAATATTGACATAACTATGTGTATGTGTTTGTAATGGCATGTAGCATTTAATCATAGAATAATAATAGTATATTAATGATATGTACATGTAGTATCCGTAGTTATAATTATAAGACATATATCTAGTATAAACATTATCGGATCACACTATTCTATAAATATCTGGCAAATCTAGAAAACACAAGAAAGATCGATTTGAACACAATAAGAGACAAATAGATATGAAAAGAGATTTTTTACAAATGTCAGTAAAATACTTTAGGGGAAAGAAATCCGACAACAGCACAGTGAGTGAGAAAAGAAGGTGGATGGTGGGAGGTTGACCTTGAATTACTTGGATGTAGGGCATACGTCTTTTCGCACACGAGAGGCCACTTTTTGGATGTACCTCTGACTGTTGTGAAATGGCTGAGATTACTCTCAAGAGAAGTTTCATTAGTTCTGATAACAGGTCAATTCAGGTTTATACAGGCTATTTAATGAAGAAATCGACTTACGCAGTTGTCTTTTTTTGTCAGACAACCTCCTGGCTATCTCCTTCTCTACCGCCACATCATCCTCCAGCCAGGCTTCAGTATATAAGAGTAAACAGAGAAATAGTTTCAGTAATCATTTTTGAGATAATTTTAATAGAAGAAGCTGTAAAAGTCGTAAAATACATTCTCGTAATTCTTGTGATAGAACTAATAGCAGTTGTAGTAGTAGTAGTATTAGTAGTAGTAGAAATAATAGTAGTAGTAGTTATAGCATTAGTAATATTAGCAGTAGCAGTAACAGTAATAGTAGTAGTAGTCGTAATAGCAGCAGTAGTAGTAGTAGTAGAAGAAGTAGTAGTAATAGTAGTAAGTAGATGTATTCATAGCTGTGGTATTAATAGTAGGTGACATTCATACTAATGCTACTAGAAATAGAGATAGTAGTAGACGAAACAGTGATGGTAGCAGTAGTAATACAGTTGTGCTAGTCGTAGTAGTAGTGGCACTATCATAATAGCAGTAATAAAAAATATAAGAATAGCTGTAGCAGTAGATCTGTTACCAACGACAGCTTGTAGTTAACATGAAAGATATCAGACATTTTGTGCTTGCAACTATCCATCTTTTCGTCCGTTGTAAGTGATATCTATCAATCTAACCATCCATCTATCCATCCGTCGATGCATTCACTCCTCTATCCATCCATTCATCCATCAATCCATCAACCATTCATCTATCCATCCATCTATCCTTCCATCCACTCATCTATCAATACATTTATCAATCTATCTATCTATCCATCCATCCACCCATCCATAGATCCAAACATTAATCCATCAATTAATCCATTCATTGATCGACCCACCCACCCACCCATCCATCCATCTATCTCTCCGTCTATGCATCTATCTCGTCATCTATCCATCCATCTATTCATCCATTCATCCATCCATTCATCCATCCATCCATCCCTCCATCCATTAGTCATTGTTTATCCATCCATTCATCATCCATCGATCTATCCTCCATCTGTCCTTTCGTCCATCTATCCATCCATCCACCCATCCATTATCTATGTATACAGCTATCCATCTGTCTATCAATCCATCTATCCTTCTACCCATTCATCTAGCCGTCCATCCATTCATCCATCCATCCATCTATTCATCCATTAAATCATCCATCCATCAACCATCCATCCACCCATCCACATATTCATCCATCCATCCACCAACCATCCATCCATCCACCATTCATTTATCCATCCATTCATCTGGTCTGCCTTCCATCTATCTTTCTATGAATCATCTATTCCAATATTATAGTACCATGTTGAAGAACCATCCATCCATCCATCCATCCATCCATCCATCCATAAATCCATCCATCTATCCACCAATCCGTCAGTCCATCCATGCATCCATCCATTCATTCATCATCAGTAAATCAACAAATAAATCCATCCATTCATCATCCTTCCATCCATCCATTCATCCATTCATCCATCCACCCATCCATCCATCCATCCATCCATCCATACATACATACATACATACATCCATACATCCATACATTCATATTAATTATCTAGTCAGGTATTAAAGTAAGATGTGTAACATTAAAGGAGAACTTACATGCTCCTTTACCATGGGCCTCCGGGATTTTTCGTCGTATCTGCTTCTCATATTTCCTCAATCTTTCTTCCAGCCTAGCATCATCGTCCTCTGCAGGAAAGACACATTCAAATATCATTTTCAATAGGATTGATATATTATTCATTCATTTGACACAAATGAATCACAATCAAGATTCCTGTTAAATTTGTGTTTCATGTGGTGTCGTGTGGCCAAATGGCTGGGTTATCGGAACTGAGGATAAAGAAATTCTGGGTTCCATTCCTAATGGGATCGTACATTTTGTCATGAGGAAAATCTGTTAACACACAATTCATGTCTAGATTGCACTTAAGATGGGCACCTGAACTATAGACGTGGAATATTATTGTTAGATTGCTAAGGATTTGAGCGCCTAACAAACAAGGACATGTCTCACAAGAATTTGAACGCCTAATAGACAATCGTATGGGAAGGATTTGAGCGTGTAACAGACAATCGACATGAATGCTCTCAGAAGCTCAAAAGGTTGTGCTTTTCTGTGAAACGTAATTGCCAGTGCACCGCACTGTCTAGGCCTAATTAGCCCAGAAACTTTGTTCCTCTGTCCGGAAGAAAATAAAGCTGATATAATCCAGTCTTTATAGCTCAAGTAAAGCGAAGTGATGGAGAGATCTATAAATCTATGAGGCCATTTCTGAACCTCATCACTGGTAAACCTACACAAATCATTACACTTAGTCATAGAGCATTTGCAAAATATGTTTTAGTTTTTAAGTGAACATAAATTCACAGATGGACATTTTTACACATCACCGAATGTTGTCAGTGTTTGGATGATCGTATCTTTCAATGATTATTAATTGCCTTGGTGTTACAATTTTAATTGTCATTTTTGACAGATAGATCTATCAGGTAATAATAGGCTTTACAAGGTATAGGGCCTCTGTTATCAACAACAATGATTGTGTTATTGTTGTTGTGTTGGGGTTTAACGACACATCAGCATGATTACGGCTATATTGTGTCAAACACGGTAAGATACGTTTACACGTCAAGAAGAAGAGAGGAAAGAGAACGGGACAGAGGACAGAAGCAAGGAAAAATGTCTTAAGAGAAAGAAAAAAGAACATGTCATTTAAAATAAAGAGGTCCTGTGCAACGATCTTCGTCAGAGTAAAATAATTATACTAATTTCCTGTTCTGATCCACAGAACTTTTATGAAATATGCTTTATCACCGATACATAAATACAAAATAAATATGTCATAACCGTTGTTCTTTAAGTTAAACAAGCAATGTAGTTGTAATTCTTACCCACATTATATGCATGCTTGTTTTTTTTACTCGTACAGAAGATATTAATAAAGCCTAATATATCCTACTAAGAAAATCTATACACATTTTTTAAATACGAAATTCTTACTTTGGCCACTTTTTAATTTTATTGTTGTTGTTATTGTTGTTTATTTGTCTTTTGTTCTACTAACCATGTGGCTGTTTTATATCATGTTTACTTGACATAGAGCATTAATATTTGTCAAAACTACCAGAGAAGAACCCACGGCCTTCATGGGAGATTTTTTTAAATACAAGTCAAACTGATACTGCCAGGCGACTTAAAGTGTATATTCAGCGTGTGCACTTCAATATTGGTATTTTGGATGATTAAAGTGAATGTTATTCAAAGAAAACGTGTTTGCTATTTTAAACCGTCAATGTACAATTCGGATGAAATATGCTCGCGAGTTACTATTTAATTATTATCATCATTTTAAGATAACGTCAAACACAGTAAGCTTTTCTCGGCTTCATGTAAGGGGAGACACAGATCTTTATGGAACAAATGGTGTGTGCCAAATTTCATATGGATACAATCAGCAGTTTTGGAGTCCATAAGCTTTTTATGTGTGTTGTTGCAGATTTATTGTATAGACATTAATATTTTGTAATAATATTAACATAACAATGTGTATGTATTTGTAATCACATGTAGCATTTAATTATATAACAATAATAATATCTTAGTGATATGTACATGCAATATCCGTAGTTATAATTATAAGACATATATCTAGTATAAACATTAACGGATCATACTATTCTATAAATATCTGGCAAATCTAGAAAACACAAGAAAGATCGATTTGAACACAATATCAATAAGAGACAAATAGAATGAAAAAGGATTTTTTACAAATGTCAGTAAAACACTTTAGGGGAAAGAAATCCGGCAACAGCACAGTGACTGAGAAAAGAAGGCGGATGGTGGGAGGTTGACCTTGAACTACTTGGATGCAGGGCATACGTCTTTTCGCACACGAGAGGCCACTTTTTGGACGTGCCTCTGACTGTTGTTAGCAGTGAAGTGGTTGAGATTACTCTCAAGGGGAAGTTTTATTTGTTCTGATAACAGGTCAATTCAGGTATAAACAGGCTATTTGATGAAGGAATCGACTTACGCAGTTCTCTTTTTTTGTCAGATAACCTCCTGGCTATCTCCTTCTTTACCGCCACATCATCCTCCAGCCAGGCTTCAGTATATAAGAGTAAACAGAGAAATAGTTTCAGTAATCATTTTTGAGGTAATTTTAATAGAAGAAGCTGTAAAAGTCGTAAAATACATTCTAGTAATTCTTGTGACAGAATTCATAGTAGTTGTAGTTGTAGTAGTAGTTGTAGTAATAGTAGTAGTAGTAAAAGTAGTAGTAATAATAATAGCATAAGTAGCATTATCAGTAGCAGTAACAGTAGTAGTAGTAGTAGTAGTCGTAATAGTAGCAGTAGTAGTAGTAGAAGTAGTAGTAGTAGTAGTAGTAAGTAGATGTACTTATAGCTGTGGTTATAACAGTAGGTGACATTCATAGTAGTGCCAGTAGAAGTAGAGATAATAACAGAAAAAACATTGATGGTAGTAGTAGTTCTACAGTTGTGCTAGTCGTAGTAGTAGTGGCAGCACCATAATATTAGTAAAACCAATAAAAGAATAGCTGTAGCAGTAGATTTGTTACCACGACAGCTTGTAGTTAACATGAAACACATCAGATATTTCCTTTACTGCATGCAGCTACACATCTCTTCGTCCGTCCGTCTGTCCTATCAATTCATTTCACCATCCATCTATCGATCCATCCATGCATTCACCCATCTATCCATCCATCCATCCATCCATCAACCATCCATCTATCAATCCATCTATCAATCTATCTATCTATCCACCCCATCGATCCAAACATCAATCTATCCATTCATCCATCCATTGATCGACCCACCCACCCATCCATCCATCCATCTATCTATCTGTCCGTCTATCCATCTATCTACTCATCTATCTATCCATTCATCCATTCATCCATCCATCCATCCATTAGTCATCGTTTATCCATCCATTCATCATCCATCGATCTGTCCTCCATCTATCCATCCATCCACCTATCCATCCATCTATATACACATCTATTCATCTGTCTATCAATCCATTTATCCATCTACCTATTCATCTACCCGTCCATCCATCCATCCAACTATTCATTCATCCACCCATCCATCTATCCATTCACCAAATCATCCATCCATCCATCTATCCATCCACCAAATCATCCATCCATTCATCCATCACCCCATCCGTCCATCCATCAACCATCCATCCATCCACCATCCATTTATCCATCCATCCATCTGGCCAGCCTTCCATCTCTCTGTCCATGAATCATCTATTCCAATATTATAGTATCATGTTGAAGAACCGTCTATCCATCTATCCATCCACAATCCATCAATCCATCCATGTATCCATTCATTCATTCATCATCAATGAATCAATCCATAAATCCATCCATTTATCATTCTTCCATCCATTCATCCATCCATCCATCCATCCATCCATGTAGTATGGATTAATTCATAGTAATTATCTAGTCAAGTATTACAGTAAGATGTGTAACTTTGAAGGAGAACTTACATGTTCCTTCACCACGGGTCTCCATGATTTCTCGTCGTATATGCTTCTCATATTCCCTCAATCTTTCTTCCAGCCTAGCATCATCGTCCTCTGCAGGAAAGACACATTCAAATATCATTTTCAGTAGGATTCATGTGCCATTCATTTTTTGACACAAGTGAATCACAATCAATATTAGTGTTAAATTTGTGTTTCATGTGGTGTCATTTGGCCAAATAGCTGGGTTATCGGGAGTGGGGATAAAGAAATTCTGGGTTCCATTCCTAATGGGATCGTACATTTTGTCATGAGGAAAATCATGTTAACAATCATGTCTAGATTGCACTTAAGATGGGCACCCGACTATATACGTGGAATATTATTGTTAGATTGCTAAGGATTTGAGCGCCTAACAAACAAGGACATGTCTCACAAGAATTTGAACGCCTAATAGACAACCGTTATGTATGGGAAGGATTGAGCGTGTAACAGACAATCGACATGAATGCTCCCAGAAACTGAAAATATTGTGCTTTTCTGTGAAACGTAATCGCCAGTCCGCCGCACTCTCTAGGCCTAATTAGCCCAGAAACTTTGTCGCTCTGTCCATAAGAAAATAAAGCTGATATAATCAAGTCTTTATAGCTCAAGTAAAGCGAAGTGATAATGACGGCTATAAATCTATCAGGCCATTTCTGAACGTCAACATTGGCAAACCTACACAAATCATTACACTTAGTCATAGAGCATTGCAAAATATGTTTTAGCTTTTAAATGAACATAAATTCACAGATGGATATTTTCACCCATCACTGACTGTTGTCAAGTGCTCAGATAATTGTAACTTTCAATGATCATTGATTGCCTTAAGGTAACATTTTTAATTGTCATTTTTGATAGATAGATCTATCAGGTAATACTAGGCTTTACAAGGCATAGGGCCATTGTTATCAATAACAATGGTTACAGATCTGTTAAGAGAAAGAAAAAGGAACATGTCATTTAAAATAAAGAAGTCTTTTGCATCGATCTTCGTCAGAGTAATATTATTATACTAATTTACTCTTCCGATCTACAGCACCTTTGTGAAATATTGTTTTTCAAGAATATATCAAAAAAAATATATGTATATATATGTGAAAACCATTGTTCCTTAAGTTAAAGAAGCAATGTAGTTGTAATTCTTACCCATAGTATATCCATGTCTGTTTCTTATTTCTACTGAAGATATTAATGAAACCTAATATATCCTACCAATAAAACAGCTATATTTTTCTTTTACACCAAATTCTAACTTTGGAAAATTTTAATTTTGTTGTTGTTGTTGTTATTGTTGTTTATTTGTTTGTCTTTTGTTTTACTAGCCATATGGCTGTTTTATATCATGTTGAGCATAAATATTTGTCAAAACTACCAGAAGATAACCCACGGCCTTCGTGGAAGATTTTTTTGAATATACGTGAAACTGATACTCCCCTGCGACTTAAAGTGTATGAGAATCGTGTGCACTTCAATACTGGTATTTTGGATGATTAAAGTGAATGTTGTTCAAAGAAAACGTGTTTGTTATTTTAAACGAGTCATTCTACAGGCAATGTACAATTCGGATGAAATATGCTCGCGAGTTTACTATTCAATTATTATCATCATTTTAAGATAACGTCAAACACAGTAAGCTTTTCTCGGCTTCATGTAAGGGGAGACACAGATCTTTATGGAACAAATGGTGTGTGCCAAATTTCATATGGATACAATCAGCAGTTTTGGAGTCCATAAGCTTTTTATGTGTTCTGTTGCCGATTTATTGTATAGACATTAATATTTTGTAATAATATTAAGATAACAATGTATCTGTATTTGTAATCACATATAGCATGTAGAATAATAATAATACATTAGTGATATGTGCATGTAGTATCCGTAGTTATAATTATAAGACATGTATCTAGTATAAACATTATCGGATCATACTATTCTATAAATATCTGGCAAATCTAGAAAACACAAGAAAGATCGATTTGAACACAATAAGAGACAAATAGATTTGAAAAGAGATTTTTTACAAGTGTCAGTAAAACACTTTAGGGGAAAGAAATCCGAGAACAGCACAGTGACTGAGAAAAGAAGACGGATGGTGGGAGTTTGACCCTTGAATTACTTGGATGCAGGGCATACGTCTTTCCGCACACGAGAGGCCACTTTCTGGACGTACCTCTGACTGTTGTTAGCAGTGAAGTGACTGATATTACTCTCAAGGGGAAGTTTTATTTGTTCTGATAACAGGTCAATTCAGGTATAAACAGGCTATTTGATGAAAGAATCGACTTACGTAGTTCTCTTTTTTTGTCAGATAACCTCCTGGCTATCTCCTTCTTTACCGCCACATCATCCTCCAGCCAGGCTTCAGTATATAAGGGTAAACAGAGAAATAGTTTCAGTAATCATTTTTGAGATAATTTTAATAGAAGAAGCTGTAAAAGTCGTAAAATACATTCTCGTAATTCTTGTGGTAGAACTATTAGTAATTGTATTGTAGTAGTAGTAGTAGTAGTAGTAGTAGCAGTAGCAGTAGTAGTCGTCGTGATAATAGTAGCAGTAGTAGTAATAGTAGAAGTAGTAGTAGTAACAGTAAAAGCAGTAAGTAGATGTACTCATAGTAGTAGTATTAATAGCGGGTGATATTTATAGTAGTGCTACTAGAAGTAGAGGTAGTAGTCCAAGAAACAGTGGTGGTTGTGGTAGCCATACAGTTGTGCTTGTCGTAGTAGTAATAGCAGTACCGTAATACTAGTAACAGCAATAGAAAGAATAGCAGGAGATTTGCCACCAGTGACAGCTTGTACTACTTGTAGTTAATATAAAAGACATCAGATACCTCCGATGTGCGTGCAACCATCCATCTATCCGTCAGTCCGTCCGTCTGTCCTATCAGTCGATTCATCCATCCATCCATCCATCCATCCATCCATGCATCCATCCATCTATCCATCCATCAACCATCCATCGACCCATTCATCCATCCTTCCATCGATCGATCCATCCATCCATCCATTCACACATCCTTCCATCCATCCATCCTTCCATCCATCGATTAAATTATCCATTTAATCTACTTATCTATCCATCCACTCATCCATCGATCCAGCTACAATCCATTCCATTCATCCTTTCATTGATCAACCCACCCACCCACCTATCCATCCATCTATCTGTCCCTCTATCCACCTATCTATTCATCTATCTATCCATCCATCCATCCATCCATTTGTCATCGTTTATACATGCATCCATCATCCATCGATATATCCCTCATCTATCCATCTATTTATCCATCTGCCCATCCATCCATCCATTTATCCATCCATCTATCCATCGATCTATCCGTCCATCGATCCATCCAACAATCCATCCATCCATTCATCATCCATAAATCCATCCATCCATCATCCATCCATTTATCCATCCATCTATTCACTCATCCATCAATACATCCACCATCCATTTATCCATTCATCCAAGTAGCCAGCCTGCCATCTATCTATCCATGAATCGTCTATTCAAATATTATAGTATCATGTTGAAGAACCATCCATCTATCCATTCACCAATCCATCAATCCATCCAGCCATCCATCCTGTAATGAATCATGATTGTACATGTTGAGTACACGCGAGTGCGTGTTGTGAGCGATGTTTAACGGATCGTGATTGCATATACTAGGCCCATGCAAATGTATGGTGTGGGCGTGCATGCTGGCCCGTGGAGATACTGGGTCACTGAGCGTGTCTGAGATACTCTCTAAGCATTTTGTACGGGATGGTTGTAGTCAAATCTTGTCTGTGTATTATATCATGTGTGTGCGCACTACGTCACGGTTCCATGTGTGCGTCACGATAATTGTAGCGATGACTAGTTTATTCAGGATGGTTCGGGACTGTGAGAACTTGAAGCTTCGG
>JBCEWB010073275.1:0-13149 GCA_039654565.1 Peronia peronii | reverse complement strand
AGATAGATAGATAGATAGATAGATAGATAGATAGATAGATAGATAGATAGATAGATAGATAGATAAGCAGGCAGACAAGCAGAAGGCAGACCAATGGACAGATAAGCAGATACATAGACAGGAAGCAGATATCGACATTGTTGGGAGCGGGGTGGGATAAGGGAAGAAAAGGGCGGAATGAAGACAATAGAAAGAGACACAAGAGATACATGACAAATGCTATAACAACCGCTCTTGTCCAGTGTCCCCACGGCTACTTCCACCTTTAAAGCTTGTCAAAATGCTTTCTCTAAATAAACGAACCACCGTCTTGGCTCTCTTCTCCTTTCACCAATTTGTTTTTCCCATGGATCTTCCCATTAACTGTGGATTCGGTCAAACTTTGTAGATGTGGAAGACAAATCGAGGGAGACGAATGGGTGGGTGGATGGATGGATGGATGGATGGATGGATGGATGGATGGATGGAAGGATGGATGGAAGGATGGATGAGAGATGGATGGATCGATGGATCGATGGATATATGGATAAAGGGTTGGAATGACGAAGGGATGGATAGATGAAAGGGTGGCGGATGGATGGATGGATGGACGGATGGACTATGATGGATGGACGGATGATGAATAGTTGGGTTGCTAAAGAGAGAGATGGATGATGGATGAACCAACGGATGACTAATGGAAGATGGACGATTTGCCTTTACAGATTTGCCTCTCCACCCCCCCCCCCCCCCGGCGCCAAAAAGCAGTCTATATAAAAAGTCTCGTAATATCGCGCTGTTTTCCATCCGTGGTTCCGTATTCTGCCCTCCATTAACAAGAAGTTAAGTCACAATTTGACGGTCTAGTCTCCGGAGTGAGTGGGACTGAAAGGTAATCCATTTTCTGTCACCTCCACTGTCTGTCATTTGCCGATGTTCCGACACCGCTCATCCCCCAGTGGTATTAAATCTAAACCATTTCGTAGTTGTTCTAATGTTTTCAATCTTTGGAAAATGTTAAGGCACAGTTTTTTTTTTGTCTTCTCAAAGACAATATTATAGATTTTTGAAAAGATCACTGTTTTTGTAAAGCCTGGGATTGTTGCTGTTGTGAACGATTCTAACGATTTAGTTTTTGTTACCTGTGTGTTTAAGATGACGATAATCCTGATAAATTTCTATCAACTGATGCTTACTGCCGGGCTATTGAATAAATACCTTTTCATTCTCCTCATTTCTTAGGGTGCAAACACACGCACCTATCTCCTTTCCGTGCCAGTCTTAACTACGTCCAGTTATCTAATGAGTTGACTCCATTCTGCAAAAAAGAAAAAAAAACAATAACCATATAAAGATGCATATACAGTACGCTTCTCTGATCATGTTATTTTATATATATTTTTTTCATGTACAATTAAATAGTGTTCATTTTTGGTTTGGAAACAGGAGTGACATCACTAGATAATTAGACGCAGCCGAGACTGGGACAGAACGGAAAGTGATACATTGTGTTTGTACCCTTAGAAATAGAGAGAAAGAAAAAGTATGTATGCAAAAGCGGCAGTAAGCAACAGAGATGGTGCAAATTTATGACAATTATTGTCATTTTGAGAAAACACAAGTCTTACATCGATGGGAGTCAATACATTGGAGAACTTGTTGAAGATGACAGGCCTCAAATACCATCACCAAAGGACAACAACGGACTACCTATAATGAAAACAGAAGTAGAACAAGCAATTAGAAAGTCCAAAGAAGGCAAGGCGCAAAGGAGAAGATGGAATCACAATTAAAATGTTGAAAGTTTTTTTATTTCAGCATTAACATACCAACTGAACTTTCTACGAGATATACGAATCAGGGCTTATACCGGAAGAACTTGCAAGATCTGTGTATGTCATACTACCAAAGAAAGTAAAGGCCAATGAATGTGCAGATTTTGGAACAATAAGCCTCAGTCACATGTTATCAAACTGCTGCTGATAGTAACCTCGAGCACATCAAACATAAGATCAACAATGAAGTAGGAGAAGAACAGTTTGGTTTTAGAGCAGGAAACGGAACGAGAGAAGGAATATTTTGTCTAAGCACCATAACACAGAAAAGTATAGGAAGCCAACACGATGTGTATGGACGTTTCATCGACTACGTAAAGGCTTTTGATAGGATATACACCACGCACAGATGATAGAATGTCTGGAAAAAATAGGACTTGATGGGAAGGACATAAGAATCATAGCAAATCTATACTGGCACCAGAAAGCCGTAATCAGGATACAAAATGAACTGTCACCGTACACGCCCATTAAACGAGGTGTCAGACAGGGATGTGTTCTTTCAACATATCTTTTCAACATCTATACCGAATTTATAATTCGCGAAAGTAAAGAAATGAATGGAATCAATATCAATGGCAGAAGCATCAATAATCTGAGGTATGCAGATGACACAGTACTGTTGACCAATAGTCAAGACGACCTACAGAATCTAGTCAGTACAGTCAAGAAAAACAGTGAAATGAATGGACTAGATATGAATAAAACAAACAAACAAACAAAAGTAATAAGCATGTTCAAAAAACAGGAATGAAAACAAACATAGACACTGATGATAAAGAACTGGAACAGGTGGCAAAATTTACATACTTAGGCCAGCTAACTACTGAAGATGGTAAAAGTTGTGAAGAAATAAGAACGCGTATTGGAATAGCAAAATCGCGTTTCCACCCAGGAAGTCAGTGTAGGTATCTGAACACATCTCCTTCGAACTGAGACTGAGACTTGTGAAGTGCTACATATATTTCGTCTTGCTGTATAGGTCAGAGACTTGGACTCTGGACATAAATCTCGAGAAAAAAATAAAGGCCTTTGAAATGTGGACATTCAGACCTATGGGAGGGATTAGTTGGACAGAAAGTAAGACCAACAAAGATGTTTGTATTATGCTAACAGTCAAACCTACACTCCTGACAACAATTCAAAAAAGGAAATTACAATATTAAGGTCACATCAAGTGACACAGTACCATCTGTAAAAATATACTGGAGGGGAAGATCGAGAGAAAACGAGCGAGAGGAAGACAGTGGAGAATGTGGACGGATGACATCAAGGACTGGATGAATCTATCTTTGGGGGAATGCACTAGAAGAGTGGAGGACAGGGAGAGATGGCGAGTTTTTCACGTCAGCCTCGAAAGAGATGACACAGAGACAGATTGTCATTTGAAGCACACGGGCAACAACCAACTAAATGGTTAGAATTACCCACAGCAGCACCAACAGCTGTAACAGCAACAGAGATTATCTTATCATTGTGCTAGGTGGTCAACTCCTGGATGACTGAGCTGTGACAGGCGAGAGGGTGGGAGTAGAGACTGCTCACTCCTCCTTCATCTTAAAAGTCCCCTTTACAATTCAGGCAAGTATTTGTGTCACAGTAATGAGCCATTTTTTCAGCCAGCTAAGCTGCTTTCCTTTGCAAGTACAAGAGGTATAGGACAAGTATAGCCTAGTAAAGAAGGAAGAACTCACTTTTTCTTTTGTTATTTAAAACACAAAGTGTGAAAATCATGAAAAACATCATTACCGTAAGGAAAAAAAAATAGTTTCCTCACATGGTGAATTTTTCAGATTTTACTGTATCTTATGCTTTATCAGAAGAGGCAAAAGTGATTTTCTCCTTCTTTACAATGCTTGTGTTATACCTCTTGTACTTGGCAGAGAGAAGTAATGTTGTTAACGGTCAAAATGGCTCATTGGCCTTCACTCGCACATGACAACTCATATCAGTACATGACCTGTCTGCCTTCCTATCTGTCTGAGACAACGGAGAAACCAACAGATGGTAACAATAGCAAGAGAAAGGATAAACACGTCGGCAACAACTCACTGTCTAACACAGAATTTCGAAACAAACTCTCCGTCTCCAGTTACATGCATGCATATTTAGGCAGATGAAATGAAATGTTTATTTCAGTCAGTCTAGTTCTAGGTGGTCAGTTTCTCACTGTTGTACGACTGCCCTTTCTTCTTGGCTTATGAAGGCTGCGGGTTGAAGGCATATTTAAAGTCTAGGACAATTAACTTTAATAAGCCAATTCGATGAACGATTTAATTTGATGATCGGTAGCGCTGCATGTACTTTTCAACACTGCCACTCAAAAGGATGTTGTTGTGCCTGACAGAAGAGGTGTTGAACAAGTAGTGTAAAGAGATAAAAAGTCACTTTTGCACCCTTTGCTTGAAACATACATCATCAACCCCCCCCCCCCCCAACCCAAACAAATAAATAATATGATATAAAGAGATTTATGTTGCTGTTGCTATAATTTTATCTTTTTTTTTGTGATCAGTCTTTCGAATGATATGAAGCTAAACGATGTCTTCTTTACCCTGCTTGCTCACACTTTTTTTGTCTAGCAAAGGGAAGTAACAGGGCTAGGCACACCGATCTCCTTCATTTCCCCATTGGGGCAAATTTCAGAATGGCCAGAAGACTCCCCAGACAGTGTCTGGCCAGGGGCAATCACTCTGATTGCTTTACATTTTCAAAAGAGGCCTAAATGAAACATTCAGTTTTACCTGATTGTAAAACAGTTCCATTTCAGTCCCGGTAACTCGGTCCCTGTTTTGTTGTTGTTGTTGTTGTTGTTGTTGTTGTTGTTGTTGTTGTTCTAATTACAAAGGCAGCGGTGCAATCTAAATTTAAAACTAATCAGTTCCTACTGCACCACTAAAGTTCATCTCAGATCGATTGCTACAATCTTGTTGTCTTTTCTTTTTCCACTGCTACAGAATGTCATTGTCGGTTGGAGAATTCTGATTAAAGTCAAATCTTCGTTACTTTGTTCAGCTCCCATGATTGAGAATTTTTAAGACCAACTTTTTTTTTTTTCATTCCTCCATCTACGCTGAACACCGGTTTTGGTGTATTTTGCCATTACCCCTGTTTTACGGTCACATTCTGTCTTACAAGCAATGAGTAAATATGTGTTTTATATACTTTTTTAGAAACATCTTCGCATTATGTGACTCCTAAAATAACTGAAGTTACGCATTTGAAACGTGCACCTGTTAAATGCGCAGCGCCTACGGGTGAACTCGGCCGAGCGCACAGACAGCCGAGCATCAGTAATAAAATTGAAACAGGCGAGCGCTCATTATGAGTTTCCTTTACGCACCATTTGCTCACCATCCTTAAACACATGGACAGACTCAGCCGTAATCATCTGTTATTCAGGCATGACCGTCGCAATTTCCCCAGATCTTTGAACTTCGCACACAATTAAAGTTATTTAATTGCGCCTGCACAGACTAAACGTTGGTTAATATTCGATAGATGTTTCCTGCAAAAGAGTGTGAGAGGCTCTCAATTTTTGTGTCATACAATTTTATTTTTTTTTTCTTTCTCATAATTATGAGTGTATCAATGTATTACTTGCTGCCTACTTACCTTCCTGCCTGCCTGCCTGCCTGCCTGCAATTAAGCATTATAATTAACACGAAACTATCATAACAGATCGATCAACCAGTCCCGTTGTTCAGCACTTGAAGATCTAAAGATCTGGAGCAGTGATAAAAACAGAAACCTCACAGACTATCTTGCTGTATTTGTTCAGACAATGAGCCATTTTGATTGCCGGTCAAATTACTTCCTGTTACCGAGTACAAAAGGTATAATATTAGCATTGTAAAGAAGGGAAAAATCGCCCTTTCTCTCGTTACTTGAAACATGAACAACAGAAAAATCTGAAAAATTACCATGTCCTGAAAATGTCTTTCTCATCGTGACAGTATTTTCATATTTCTTATTTCTCTTGCCTTGTTTCAGATAAAAGGATCAAAAGTGATTTTTTTTTCCTTCTTTACCATGATTGTTTTATACATGTACCTCCTGGGCATGCAAAGAGAAATAATCTAGCTGGCTGCATAGAATGGCTCAGAAATCAATTCCACAGTTTTATGTGGCTCTGTAACTGTCGAACGGAATCCTGACAGGAGTTAACGAAATATGCAATCAAAATTTGTACGGGCTCTCATATTCCAGGGTGGATGGACATTGTGTCAATTCAGATTTCCTGACTACATATTATTATTCATTCACACAGCGCTAGAGTTGCTCGTTACAATCACAATGTGAACAATAACAACAGCAGCAACAGCCGCAAAAACGAAGAAAAGAAAACAAACATACAAAAAAAATATATATTTTAAAAAAGCAGCGACAGAAACAACCGCGAGAAAACAAATTCCAGTTGACAATACGTCTCTCAAGTTATCCTCAGTGGAATGTCGTCGATTCACGAAGCATTAAAGTGAAGTTTGCTTATTAGGACAACAGCAATAGCATCAGATGTAAAATCAAAGTAAGACACACATACATACACACACACACACACATACAAAGAAAAATAACAGCAACAGGATCAACAACAACAACATCAGTTGACAAAAAAAGATATTACCACTTTACACTGGATAGTCCGTCCATGCAATTATCCATGATGAAATGTTTTCCATTTATAGAGCATTAAAGTTTGCTAGAAAAACTAGCACTGCCACCACCACCACCACAACACAACAACAACAACAACAACAACAACAACAACAACAACAACAACAACCAACAACCAACAACCAACCACCAACCAACAACAACCAACAACAAATTACAGGCAAAAGAACTCTAAGACAAGGTAACCTTCAGCATTCTGACGATAGATAACACTGATGTAATTGTTATTCATTTGAGTATAAAATCCTTTTACCACCGTCGACATAGTCACCCGCAAGTGGCTGAAAGGCGTAGAGAGAACATAACGTGACATTCGCGCACATCGTTTCCTAAGACCCTCATCATTGTCCTAGTCAAACTTTTAACAACTGCTTTATAGTCAACAAATGTTCTGCCCGATACAAAACAGTAATGTTAAAAATCATTAGAATTTTAATATTTTAATATGTAATATGCATAAAATATAAATAATTGCATAATTAATAATAATACTGTATAAAATAGAATAATTAAAAATATTAAGTATACGTTTTATACTTTGCACTTATTGGATGGTCAAACTAATCTGACACCACGGATTCTTTTCGGATCAAGCGAGATGAATTTGTCCAGAGGAATAGAAATGAAAATGTACATGGACATTCTTAATATTTTTTCTTCAACCTGTATCCCTTTAACTATTAACAAAAATCTGTTTGATGAAAAATGCAGCAGAAAAAAAGATCTTTCTTAATGTCAGCACACATCGTTGTCAGGAGGAGCCCGTCAAAGATCTGAGATTGATTGATAATATTGTATTTATTCCCTGGCTTCAATCAGCCAGTTTTGATTAATGTCTACACGCCAACAATACATGTGACACCACGGAGCCAAGTTTCTGGGACGCTGGCAAAATTTAAAACTGCGCCCGTGCGCTATGCATCGTAAGCAACCCTTTGATAGCAGTGAAATATGCAAACATCTTTTATGCAGAAGAAATCTCTGACTGACTTTCATTTTAGGAAACAGGAGCATAGATGTTGTCTATACCTCAGGGTTTATCCAACATTCAGAGAAAATCTTGATGATTAAAAAAAGTGAAATTCTTTGATCACAATAAGATAGAGGCAATACATATAATTAACCCATTATGAATTCTAACTCACTGTGGAAACAACTTAATCGTGACTTAATTTGCATTTAATGAAAAGCAGAACACGGATCCGCGGATACAAAACAGAGAGATACGAGAATATAAGACTAGACAGAAGCCCGAGAATTCATTTGTAGACTTTTTTTTAGAATGTTTCGGTTCTGGAGAATCGTCTTTTAATTTATCTAACTATCCATACATTCATCCCTCCATCCACCCGTCCGTCCATCGGCCGATCCGTCCAGCCATCCATCCTTAAGTGGAAGCCCTGGTAAAGATATGAGATTCATGGATAGTCCATGGTATCCCTTCTCCCCCTGTCCCCCCTCCCCAACTATCTCCCTCATAGTCAAGGCATTGCCTAATAATACAGACACACAGACATCTATTTGTAATTCATAGACACAGACAAAAACATACACATGCACATGAAGGAACTTGTGAAACATGAACCCATAGATGGATGCAGGCATGTACGGACAGGTGTGCAGGTAGATGGTGAGACAAATGGACGAACAAACAGACTGAAGGACATGTTAAGATGTGAGTAGATTGGTCGATGGCGATAGAGAGATGGAGACAGAAGGAACTGATAAATGAAAGTCCGTGCTATTAATAAAGAATTCCCCAGCAGCCTCTTGGCAGATAAGACATCGGAACCCCACGATGCGAATGTTTCCTCGGTTACTAGGAGACGGCAAGGGCAGTAACTTTGTAGGACAGATAACGGGAGATAATCAAAGATAGCCAATGAGAGTTACTGTTCGCTTTGCCGCCTTTACTGGTTTCTCCTGCGAGATGGAAAGATTGGATAATCAGTTAAGTCACCTCTGTTCTCCACAGGAGTCACATTCTTCTGCAACTTTATAAACCGGGAAGTGTGAAATTAGATACCACAGGAAGACAGTAAACGTCACCCGCAGAGACTCCACAATACATTCGGAAAGAGGATGTCAGTACAAAAAGTCGGAGTTAACCAGCTATTGACTCTATAGAGCAGCCCAGAAGGAAAGGTGCAAGGGTAGAATTGTAACAGAAGTCTTAGTGCTTGAAGTAACAGACAGAATGTACAAGAGGCTCCCAGCCGATGGGTCGTGACCTCCATGGGAATCGCACAGCCTTGGCCAGTGGGTCGCGTAGCCTTGATACGTAGACGTGCCTTGGGATGAAATTAATTTCATCTCATCAATGGGAGATCGCTATGCCCAGCCCTATTATTTCCTTTGTCAGACAAAAGAGGAATTGAACAAGCAGTGTTAAGAGGGGCAAAAAATCACTTTGTGCCCTTTGCTGAAAATACACACTATGAATTAAAAAAAAAAATGGTATAGGGAGAATGTTTTCTTCTTATTCTTATAATTTTACCAAATTTTTTGATGCTTAATCCTTCCAATGAGATAAAGAAAAGGGATTTTCCCACTTTTACCCTGCTTGTTTAACACCTGTTTTGTCTGGCAGAGGGAAGGAATAGGACTGAGACACGACGATCTCCTTTTTACATTTTTATTATGCTCGTACACATTTTTTGTTTGTTTATTTCAGTGGGACAAAAAGTGTGTTACGGCGGTTCAATATCACTGGATGATTATTAGCTTGGTAATAAATTATTACAGGATTCTTGAATACATTTGATCTCAGATGCTTCTTTCTCCTCTCCATCACGTAAATAACATGTATATCAAGATGCTGATTGCAGGAGGTGACGTGGGTTTCAACATTTTGGGTAAAGGGTCGCCAGTGCAAAAATGTTGGGAATCACTGCCTTATGCATTCAGCGTGGCCGAAGATTAAACATGAGTTATCTTTCTTGTGCTAGATGTGCACTAAGGCCACAGACAAGCTTTTTTTGTCAGTGCTTTGTCCACCCAGCTCAGCTCAGCTCAGCTCAGCCACCATTTCTTCGTCGTTCTCCGTGCCTGAAGTCTGACTCCTTCTCACAAGACTGAGTAGTAACATGATGTTCTTCATATGCATATTTTATCCTGTAATTCCAACAAGATAGATTTTTCTTTCCCCGGGGGCGGAAGGATGAAGATAAATATTCTGCTGATGCAGTACAGACTATGATAGTCTGGGTGAGATGGGTCGCTGTATAACGACCTCCGCTTAGCTCAATATTGAGACGTTAACTGTTCTATTGTATATTTTAGCTCTCTATTATATGAATCTTCACCTCACCTTACCTCACCCCACCTGATCTCATCTTATCTCACTTCACCTCAACCCACCCCACCTGACCTCATCTTATCTCACCTCACTTCGTCTCACCTCACCCACCTCACCTCACCTCACATCACCTCACCCACCTCACCTCATCTTATCTCACCTCACTTCACCTCATCTTACGTCACCTCACTTCACCTCACCCACTTCACCTTATCTGTCTCACCACCTCACCCACTTTACCTCATCTTATCTCACCTCACTTCACTTCACCTCACCCTACCTCACCTCATCTTATCTCAACTCACTTGACCTCACCCCAACTCACCTCATCTTATCTCACCTCACCTCATCTTATTTCACCTCATCTCAACTCACCTGTTCCTTGACCTCTGCCTATTTCGTAAGGACGCCACTGATAATGCTGTCTAATCTCCCTCCAACTCTTTCTCTCCCTCCGTCTTCCACCGCTCTTTGACAATCAGCAAATCGTATTCCTGTCCATTCTCTGATATTGTCTTCCTACCGCTTTCTTTGCCTTCCTCCTCTGCAGCTTCCACTCACTGTGCCTTGTAAGATGTCGGTTTTTGCAAGGTCGGGCGCTCAGGACACATGTCCGTGCCATTCTTAGTCCTCATTTTTTTCTCTGGATGAGAGATTTTTGTGAGGCCCTATAATTCTACGAACCACTGCCCATAGATTACTGTTATTTCCTTTACAATCTGGAAGCAGAATGACTAGAGATAATCATGTGTCACAGATTATCACTATTGTCGCGAGGGTCATTGTCCTCTCTTCTTCGATTAGAACCTGTTGAGATGACACTTGTAACGACTGACAAACACACGACACTTATAGCTTAGCATGTGTTAATTATTGTTATTTGCATTCACAAGTCATTATGCTCGTAGGACAGTTGACACCTTTATCTGTCTACCTGCTTATCCATTTGTTTGTCTGTCTTCCTGTCAGTCAGTCTGTTAAGTGGTCATTTTGTCTATAAGTCTGTCCGTCCTTTCCACCACCCGTCTACCCATTCACCCACCCTTTCTTTTGTCTATTTATTGTCTGTCCATTTACTCGGCTGCCCCTCTGTCTGTCTGTTGAAATATCTGCGTCTGTCTATCCCTCTGTAACAGCTGAGATAACAATCACGTCAGGAGGTTGAAAAGCTTATACAAACATCATCATCCCTCTGTCCCCTCTTTGCAAATCTGTGTTTCTGTTTGACTTAATAGTGATCAAGAAGAGAATGTTTCTGTTTGACTTAATAGTGATCAAGAAGAGAATGTTTCTCCTATTGTTACGGAATGCTTGACCCGGATTATGACATAACTTCACCTACTTTTCTACCATAGCTCTTGCTCACCTCATACGGTGACATGTCCAGTTTGACGCACATTCATTACCTAATGCCTGGTCGCCCATCAAGAACGCAGAAAGACCTGTTTCCTGACAATACGGCGCTAAGGCGGCTGTACTATTGTACCTGTGAGTTAGAGAATCTGATATGGGTAATGTCTAATGAGAAATGGTTGTGCCCGATCCTGCTGCTTCCTTGCCAGACAAAAGAAGTGTTAACTGAATAAACAGTGTAAAGAGGGGGAAAAAATCGCTTTTGCGCCCTTGCTTGAAACATAGACCAAAAAAAAACTCCTGCAAATTATGGTATAAAGAGATTTTCCCCTTATTTTTATACTTTTATCCTTTTTTTGAGGGGGGGGGGGGAGGGGGGGGGGATCAGTCTTTCGAATGACATGAAGTAAAGGGATTTTTCTTTTTTCTTTTGCTCTTTACAATCGCTTGCTCAATAAGCTCTCTTGTTTGGCAAAGGGAGGCATATAAGTCTGGGCACAATGCTCTCCCTTTGTTGGAAATGAAGGAGGTGTAATGGGAAGGATGGGAGGGGGGAAGGACGGAAGAGATAGAGAGAGCGATAGAGAGTACAAATAATAGAGGGGATAGAGAGAATGACAGGAGAATGACAGGAGAGAGACATCAGAGAAGTTAATGGAGATGGAAAGGGACTAAAGAGAAAGAGAGAGAGAGAGAGAAGGAGAAAGAGAAATGCAGAGAGGCGAAAGAAGGCGGGAAATAGGCAGGCTTGTGAGAGATATAGCGGACCCTTAACAGAGAAGCACAGTATAGATGACAGACAGACGATAGACAGACAAACGGACAGACAGACTGACAGACAGACTAATGGATGGAATCCTTAGCACCTGAAGTCATGGACATAATTTATGCAGGAGGACAAAGTGCCAACTGCAGGATGCTAGATCTATCGACCGTCTCTGTGGATGCACATGCACAGTGGTAAGTTCTCAGTTGGCTCGATTCGCTCGGGTAACCGGATAGTTCCCTTAGGGCTGGGAACGATGGCAAGTACAACTGGGAGACGATAGAGAGACAGAAAGAATCAGAGAGAGAGAGAGAGAGGGGGGAGAGAGAAGGGAGATATACACAAGGAGAAAGAGAAAGGATGAGGCAGAAAACAGAAAGATACGGACAAAGATACTGGCAGACTGGCAGATAGAAAAGACAGACAACCAAAAAAAAAAAAAACCAAAAAAACAAATACAGATAGACAGACGGCAGGCAGGCAGGAATTCAGACAGAAAGACTATAGATAGCTAGCTAGATAGACCAGACAGACAGACGGACGGACGGACGGATGGGTGGGTAAAGAGACAGGTAAATATAAAGATAGGTGGATAAAAAAGCAGGTAAAAAAGAAGAAAGATGGATAAAGAGACAAGTAAATAAGTAGATGGGCGATACGTAGATTGTCATGTTAGTAACTAAGTAGATCCGCACGCAGGCAGGCAGCTGCGAAAGAAAGACAGTCCCACCGACAGACAATTGGGCAGACAGGCAGACAGACAAATAGAAACACAGAAAAACAGGCAGGCCGACAGAGAGACAGAACGATATGTTAGATAGATACATGCATACATAGATGCAGAGACATAGAAATGGACAGATAGACGGAAGGCCAAGAGAAAGTTATAGGGAATCCAATTACAGTCTTCCTAAGGTTTCCGTGCCTGCAAGTTCGATGCCTTCCTGAGCAAGAGCTGTCTGAATACCATAATCATCGGCCATAGAAGTGGGATTATGGCTCGAATGGTACATAATTATGCCTCGGAAGGTAGAAAGACCGACAAAAAGACAGACAAATAGCCTGACACAGTTTCAGATAAACAGGCAGGCAGATAGGCAGACAGACTGACATGTAGATAGATAGATAGATAGATAAACAGATAGATAGATAGAAAGATAGGTGGATAGATAGACAGACAGACAGACAGACAGACAGACAGACAGACAGACAGACAGACAGACAGACAGACAGACAGACAG